>UXUI01007262.1:47634-60854 GCA_900576705.1 Enterobius vermicularis | reverse complement strand
TTTTTTTTTTTTTTTTTCAGTGTTTCATTGTCTTAGTGGAGTGGTGGTACCATGAATGCAACCCACGGTCCGAGAGATTACGACCACCTATTCAAGCTTTTAATCATTGGAGATAGCGGTATGATTTTGCAACTTTTTACATCTTGTTCTTTTTAATTTACTGAAGATCTTTGTTTTAAAACGCAATTGTGGAGACCAGAAATTGCAGAATTGTTCATATGCCTTAGTAGATTTTTAGTTTAAACATCGTCATTTCTTGCTTGTCCATTGTTAACGATTAATAGAAAGTTTTAATCTTATCTAATCTGTTAAGCACAGTTAATTGAGATAATTCATTCATTTTTTTCTGTTAGTTCAATGCTGTTACCTTTGGGAAAATTAATTTTTTATCGCAATAACTTTTTGATTGTTGGTTGAATAGACATAGCCTTACCATTATTTTAAAATTTTTGCTTCATTGTTAATTCTTTTTGCTTAGGTATGCCAAATATTTCCCTTTTAAGACTTTTATTCTTAAGTATAGAAAAATGTTGCATTTCCTTAGTTGCTCTAGACAACCGCAAAAACGAACTTTCCAACTCGGTGCCTATTAGAAAATATCCAGAGTAAGATGCATAGAATTCTCTTTTTAAATGGGGTTCTAATGTGCTGAGTTACACTAGGGAAGTATTTTTTAGGACGAGTAAGAAGAGGGGAGAAGTTTGTTTTTTGTCATTTGGCTCAAGTTCAGAAAGAGTTAGCTGAGAACGATCCAGAAATAACCACATGGTAATTAGTGTTGGAGGTATTGGAAGAGACTGGTGCTGTTAAGAGACTGCTGAAGCGAAGAGCTAGGTGTTTATGTCGATAGAAGCTACTTGAAGTGTCAGAAGAGTAGAAGATAAAAAGAAGAAAGTTGTATTTTGTTTTGTAATGAGGAATCTTGTATTATAATTGAGGAGAGCCGACAATGTGGGCCAATAAAATTGCTGCACCACAAGCCTTTTTGAAATTAGAGCTGCATCCAAAAAAGTTAATGCTGTTTGTTTAGCGAAGTAGTGCTGAGGTTATACACTACGACTTCATGGAAAGTAGTGTATTTGTTACTAAACTTGTCTGTTGTCATGAAATAGATGTCGCGACAGGGAAGATGTGGCATTGGCACTCTGTTTTGATGAAAGAAGTAAGTTTTCAGAGTAGCCCTCGGCTTTCTGCGTTAGTGGCTCTTACAGAACTCAGATACTTAGTAAGTGGGGCTCTATTACTCTGTTGAACCTAAATATTACGGATATCGTTTGTTCCGAATCCTGGATGTATTTATGAGCGAGGAAAATTTCTTCGACTTGACGGCATCTGTAAATGTCTCTAGGGCTTTATGGAGTTATATAACCAGGAGTTCTGTGAAAGGCGTGTTTGTGATTTTCAGAGTGTTGGCAGAGTTGTATTCTCTATAATGCTGCCTATTCGAAGTTAACTTTAAGCAGGGGAACAGCAGTTTAAAAGTTTGAGTGTAGAGAGAGATGTTTTAATCACCACAATCTAATATATCGAATGCCTATGAATAATTAGAAAAACGTTAGTGGGGAAGTTGATAGGAATGCTACCGAATTGTTCTCGTGAGCTTCATTCGCCATATTTTTGAACTGTTTGAGTATTTCATTCTCATATCGTTTATGGAACAACTGACTGTTGAGAATTAAGTCCTAAACTATTTTGTTAACTAATCTATGTTGAAGTCTTTCTGCAGAATCAAAATTGAGAAAAATATCGTTTTTTTTTAGTTTAAGACTTACGAAGTTTTGACAAGGAGCTTTTTAAAATTCCATGGTGTTTCCAGCGGTTGAGAGCTTTTTTCAATGTTTGTATATCTATCTGAACTTATGATATTGGTTAATTTGGGTTTTTTAGGAGTAGGTAAAAGCAGTTTGTTGTTACGGTTTGCGGACAACACTTTCTCTCGTAAGTTTTCCTTGTCTTATTCACTTTTCTTCCTTATTCATAAAGCTTACTTGACCAGTTAATTTTTGGTCTTTCAGCTAACTATATCACAACGATAGGAGTTGATTTTAAAATACGCACGATTACGGTTAACGGACAACGGGTAAAGTTACAGATTTGGGATACTGCAGGCCAAGAAAGATTTCGGACAATCACTTCTACGTAGGTCTATCTTTTAAAGAAGTTCTGATAGTGATTTCATTTATAGTAACTATTTGAAGCTTAATGCAGTTTGCCATAAGAGACTACGTGTTTTTCGTTCGATGTTTAAGATGTTAGATTGTCTCTCTCGCTTAAAATGTGTTATTTTACAGGTATTACAGAGGAACGCATGGTGTCATTGTAGTTTATGATGTTACCAGTGGTGACTCATTCAGTAATGTTAAAAGATGGTTACATGAAATTGACACTAACTGCGATAACGTTCAAAAAATACTTGGTTTGTGCTTACTCAAGCTTGATCTTACCTTTGTTTTTTTTTATCGTGAGAGGTTGAAAATAATGTAGTGACAGAAGTATGATCGTAAAACCAAAATTATTTGTAGAGGTATTTATTTTTTAGGAGGTTCAAGAAAAATTTAATCGAATTGTCAGTTTTTCTTGAAATGTGTTTTTAGTTTGATGGAAAGTCGTACGAGCAAAAATCTTAGCTTAAAACGGTTCCTCTTTGAGCGTGCAGTGCTGCTGTTTTTGAATAGTAACTGGTGAAAAATTTAAACAAAGAATTCTAAGTTTTCAAATTATACTGAAACACTTTTTCATTGGAGTTCTTTAAATTTTTTAGTATTTTCTGTATTCGATTTATGAGGAGTTATAGTTTTTAGTGGGTAATAAGGCTGATGATCCCGATCGTCGAGTGGTTTTAGAAGTGGACGCAAAAAAGTTTGCTGAAACGATGGGTATTCAATTTTTTGAAACTTCTGCCAAGGAAAACATCAATGTTGAAGAGGTAAAGTTGGATAGTTCAGTCATTTGGTGCCTACTTCTTTTGTTTAAAATTTCTTCATGGATTTTCAGTTGAATGATGGTTTCAGATGCTGAGTTTTCGCTTTGGTCACGGTCGCTGAAAATTAAATTTAGTGTGTTTGTGGAGTTCTACATATTAGTATCGCTACTTTGTCAGATTTTTTTCTTGTACTCATTGGGTTGCTTTTGCGCCAACATTTTTGGAATTGGTGTTACTTTCAGTGCACTAAACATTTTTTCTTTCTTAGTTCTGCGTTGACTTTTAAATCGGATGAGCATTTTCCAATATATTTGTAAGGTTTTCGAAACGGGGTGATTGTTGGTTGTGGAGTGTAGTTTAGTTATACATCATGGTTGGTTTTATTAGGCGTTTGCTGGTACGTTATTGTGTATAGCATTCCTTCACTCATTTTAAGCCTTATTTTATTCATTATGTAGAATAATTTGGCATTGTGAAAAATTGCGTTATAGATGTTCAACTGCATAACCGGCTTGGTTTTGGATGCAAAATTACGGACGCCGCAGACGAACGCCAATGAACAAGGAGTTAGACTTGGGGCGGGTTCGCGACGTCAGGAAAAGAAAAAATGTTGCTGATTCGAATTCTGAAATCTTTTTTGCTTGGTATCACTTAAATTTTTCAATAGCTTCAGTTTCCAAAACGTTCAAAAATTTCATTCCTTTCTTTGTGTTACTCATAAGTTCTCTTAGTGATTTTTTTTATCGCGTATGCATTTTGGTACAAAAGGTAACTGTTTTGAGGTGATTATCAGGCTTCTTAAGAAATGTGGCAGAAGTGACTGTGTGTAGAATTCGTTGCTCAGTAGCTTTTGTGATTCTTTATAATTCGAGTTTCACTTACTGGTAGAAAGGAACAAATTTTTATTATGAATTTCTCTGCTTCCTAGTAAAATTTTTTTGTGTTTTTACAAAAAACAGTCGTGATCTTCTGTCGAAGCATAATCTTCTCGTATGTTCGAAAAAATTTATAGTTTGATTTTGTAAAGTCCCTTCTTCAGCATCAACCTATTGCTTTTCACATTTTTTCTATTTTACCGGCTTCTGACTGCCGTTACGGTAGTAAAGCTTTCGTTGAAGAAATCCCCGTTTTATTTTTGAGATGCGTGATATAGACTAAGTTTAAGCGCCTACTCCATTTTTCATTATTTTTTCCTCTTTATACGTTTCCAACACAAAAATCCTTTGCATTTATCAATGAGAAATTTAGTTTTAATGCTCCCTTCACCCTCTTTTAAACATTTAAGAAAAAATGTGTTCTTAAGTATTTTAAAAGATACAGGAGTGGATGCGTTTGCTTGATAAATTTTGAGGCATTTTCTTAATAATTATTCACGTGGTTTACCCTCCGACCGTTCACTTACATGAGCTTCCTGCTTCGAAACTGAAGCCTTATTTGGTTGGCTTATTGTGTAGGTTCACTACATTTTTTAGGTCGTATACATGACGTTGATTAAAGATTTACCGAAAATCATAGTGAAGTGCTCTAACTGCTTTTTGTCCTTTGTTTGCTGCTTGTACTCGCATCAGTTGTCTAATAATTTGATCCGTCGCTCAGCCATAGTTTCGCGGCCATTGTGTTTTTTTTTTTTTTTTTTGATTCTATTTAAAGACTGTGCTGGTTAATGTAATTTATTGGTCTCTTTTCTGCGTTAAGTGTTTTGAATTCTTTATTGCCAGTTTTAAAAATTTCCGTAGATTGTGCTGGGTATATTTGTCTTTTCATTTTATTCAGATCATAAGAGAAATGAATTCACAGCACCACAACACCTTGAGTCGTCTTTGTACCAAGGGACATTGTTTTGACTTTGCTTCGGCGACTACATACGTTTCATATGGATGAAACTCTTGTAGAGCTCACAATGGTGTTGTACTATGAAATGATCCACGAATTTTCGTTCGTTTTATTGCAGGTTCTTGTACAGTAACTCTTTGCAACTGAGCTTCTAATGATTTGGATAAGTTCAATAAAATTGATCGAAGGTTGTTATTAATCTCTTTATGACCGACAGCTAAGTGTCGCCGCAGGACAGAACTACAGGCATGCAATATCTGTAGTTTTTTTAGATTCCTCCTGAAGCACTGAACGCCACAAAGAGTTTTCGAAGCATGCCTCGCGTTTTCTGATGAATAACTTTCTAAAAATGGGGAACTCAACCGGAATTTTACAACCCAAGTTCCTTAGCAAGCGGGAGGTAAAAGTGGGTCGTACAAACCCGATAGGGTGCAAATAAGTGGCTGTGCATGCTGTCCCAATCCAGAAAGCAGATGTCATGTATAAAATCTAGCTCCACTAGGTCTCCTGATCTGTTGTAATCATCCCTTCTGGAACAGGGTCTTTGGACTGCTTATAACCAACGTAAGTGGTTACTTTATTCAGGTATGCTGATACACTAAAACAAGAAAAGGAAACGAAAAGAGTCCCAAGACTCATTTTAGCCGTATCTTGGCGGGTAGCTAGTACCCAATCTTTCCCAACATGAAATTTTTTACTTGGTATCAAAGACGAAGAGAACAAATGAAGACCACCAGAAGCAAAAACGGTTCAGAACTTCACTCATTCATTGCATCTTCATCTTCTTGAATCTTCGGTGCTAAAAAGAAACGAAGGTAGCTTGTGCCATCTTCATCAATGGGGTACTCCACTACAATTGGTAGCTCGTTAGTCAGTGAGAGTTTAACCTGCAATAAGGAAGCAGTTGCCGAAATATGA
The DNA here is from genome assembly GCA_900576705.1 of Enterobius vermicularis. Classification (NCBI taxonomy): domain Eukaryota; kingdom Metazoa; phylum Nematoda; class Chromadorea; order Rhabditida; family Oxyuridae; genus Enterobius; species Enterobius vermicularis. Next base: position 55,180 of record UXUI01007262.1, on the reverse strand, counting down.
ATAGTTAAATTGAAGTCAAGAGTGGTTAAGGCGAAATGGAAGACAAAATGCTGTTCGTTCATTTCGAAGAACATACCTTATTTGAAAGGTTAGTTGCCTTCGTAAAATGGTTCATATATTTGATTGAAAAGTTAACACACACAGGATCACTAACCTTTAGCAAAACCGACTAAAAAAGTTGAGGATAAAAGTCAATAGTGACTGTAAAAAATGCCTCTTTAACAGACCAGAAAACCAGAGTGTAATGAAATGAAACAATCAGAACTGAATTTTGAGCAGATTACAAATAAATAATAAATTACGTTCTCATCATCTGCGCTGCCAATAGGAGCGAAGTTAACAACGGAAGATCCTGTTTCGCCTTTGCCAGTAAACCCAACCCCAGCTTTCGTTGCTGTGATTGTTACCGTGTCCGAGAACATTGCTAGGTCTCGGCAAGTTTTCTAAGAAAGGAATGTAAAAATTTGGCTAGTAAGCAAAAAAGAGTTTCTGACAGAACGCACTCATGCTGCGCAGTTGGTTTCCGACAAGAGCAAAGTTTTCACTTGGTACGCAGTAAACGACTCACGAAAACAAAAGACGACAACGGTTACTTAAAATCCTTACTAACCAAAATCTCCACAGAACGCTTTCTGTTTTCTCAAACTTGGATCTAAAAAATCTTCATTTTACTGCCAGTTACTACCTACTATTCAAAAAACTGTGCGATTAAAAATTACACCTAGAAGAAAGAATACCTGGAAGTCAGATGATGGCATAGTAATGACAGCAGAATGTTCTTGTTCTGGAATTCCCAAATGCTCACTATCAATATCCATCATTCTTACAGTTACTTCTTGCGTCTTACCCTAAAAATCGTAAAGAATCAGTAACTGCTTTATCATATAATAGAGTATAAACCGTCGGAAAGTGGCGGTCATTCGCATTTTGCAAAACAGCGAAACAGACCGCATTGTGGACTCACTCGTTTGGTATCCTCAAAAGCAAAAACGACGTTGTCGTCCTCATCATAACGTATCATACATGTATCTTCATTATTAGCACACTTTAAAGCTTTAGCCATGTTAGTAAAACTCATTCCTAGGTTAATAGTTCGATCACACCTGTATGTTTCAAACAAAGTTGAAGCCAAATTTAATGATACCAAGGCTACGTGTGATGAATCCATCGCCTACAACGAAGAGAACAGGTCAAAAAGTTTTGGAATACAGTTAAATAGATGAGGAAACTTTAAAGCAGTGATTCACAAACCTGAAGAGATACTGCACTTTCAGTACAATCGAACGGAGCATCAGTAACAAGATCCTTTACTGCATCAACAATTTTCTTCAGTAAATTTGCATTAGCTAGTTTGGCTTCAAACATTGTTTACAGGCGGTATCTGAAACAGCCATACGAAAATGCAATTCATTCCCACGAACAGTTTACAGCCGTACCCAAGTGGACAATATACACGACAAAACATCCGTTAACTTGATAGCGTTGTTAAACAATTTAAAGAAAAGGAACAAGAAGTTACAATCAGGAACGATTAATCTTTCAAAAAGCTACTTACAAACAAAACATCTAGAACAAAAAATTTCGATGGCAGTTATGAAGAATTTGATAACCTGACATCTACGGTACTATGGCACATCTGTAAACCCTTTTCGTATTTTTGAATTTCGAGGGCTAGCGGGAAAATTGCCAGCCTCTGCAGCCTGACAGCGGCAAATCGCCTGCTACATAGATACTTCTTCTTTAAATTCGTCAATTTTTCGCGCCTTTACTAAAGTGCAGCTACTGCTGCTAAATCGATTGCAGTTGATTGATAAGGGCATCTATAAATTTCCTGGGGACACTGGTCACTGTTCGCATTTGCAGGTTTGCGATGTCTTATTCAAGATTGTTAGGCGAGTCGTTGGTATGGCAGCTAAAAAGCATTGGGATTTTAAGATTAAAACAAGTGAACGGGGAATATCGGTAAAAGAAAGCAAGATGATACTGCAGGTTGAGGATCAAGGTCGTTCTGGATGAAGTTCTCCACCGCTACAAATATGTGGTATACATTTTGAGAGAATGAATAATGACTATATGATGAAGTAACTGGAAAGAATTTCAATCAAAAATTAGATTCAGAGAAGTTCTGACCGACGTGGGAAAAATAAAGGAAGCAGGAAAAAATTTGTTAAAACTGCTCGAGTTGCCCAAATTGATGAAAGGCAGTTTAACGATGTCAATGTAAAACGTTGAACTCGTTTATTTAAGAGTTCCTTCTTTCTTTTTTTTCGCCTTAATTCAATGATAATTACTTGTAGTTCGTTGGGCAACCAATGTCTGTTTATGATTTTGTGTATTTGCAAATTTGTCATTTTACTGTACTGCTTTCTTGGCGTACAGAAAATTTCGCTTACGGCGGTACGGGTGGAAGGCAGATCTACTTGCAAAAAATGGAAGAAACCTTTCCATTCATGACGGGTAATTTTGGAAAAAAAACCATATCTATGTTTTTAAAGAAAATCGCAAACACATTTACATTATTCTGGTTTAGAATTAATGCCTTTTTCCAACAGTAAAAAACTGCCTCAAAGTGAGATGCTTTAGGAAAGACTTTATTGATCAGCAAAACAGTGAATCAATTGTTTACTTGATGTTTGAACAGTAGTGAATGAACTATTTACAGGCTTCGCTTCATTTTCAATGCAGAAGCTCCTTACAAACTATATTATTGCACTGTTAAGGATAGGTTTGCTGGACTTCTCTGGTTTTGAAAGTGCACTGAACATCAATGTTTATATCAGTGCAATAGATAACCGCTTTGCCGTGGTACTATTTATTTTTACTATATATTCTTTCTTTTACAAGTAATTTGATTATACTCGTATGGTAATGAAGAATTAACACTTTTAAAATCAGATTTACAAAGTCAGAACTGGTGCACTTTAAGTCAGATCAACGTTTTGGATGCAGCTACGGGCAGTTACCGACCACTAAAATACCTGTCATCAATAGTTTAGTAATTGTAACAGTAAAATCCTATCGACCATTGTGAACTTTTCCTAGCGTGAAGAATGTCCCGACATGTTCAGATAGGGCCATTCATGTACTGGTGAATGTTCTTTTTAAAGCAGTGTTATACTTTCTGTTACTACTCTACAGGTACTTTCAAATTTTCTGTAGTTCTGAAATACTACAAAAAGCAGCTGAGTTTACAGTTTCCTTTTCAAACAGCCTTGTTTCTTTCTCTTCACGTAAAGATATCCCTCTTATATAACAATAATTAGTTTATTTAGTGACTTTAATACGTGTAGTCATTGGATGGATACATATCATCCGGCCGTCAACGGGCAGACTTACTTCAACGGAAATTTACTACAGTGCTTCTTTCAATCTTTCCTCTTCTTTTCGCCTCAACAACAGTTACTGCAGTCCATAAAATCCTCGTAAGCTATATACAAGTAATGGCAAATGATTACTTTAATGATCAACTGTTTTGACAGTAATTTACAGTAATTTTGGCGAATCAAAATTCACAGCTACTTCTGACTGATGGCTTAAAGGGTTCCTCAACATCTGTTCACTCTTCTGCTTTTCTGATTTTGAATTGCTTTTTGTACCACTTACAAAACACTTCAGTAACAACAGGTGAAATTCAGTAATTAAAAATCAACAGCTCTCTACCGGACATGTGAAGTGTGAAAATAATTACAACAAGAGGATATCTGCATAAATAAATAAATATAATTTAATTTAATATATATTTATTTAAATGTAATTTTATTTATTCTTCTTGAAAATTTTTTTCTGATGAATAAAAGCCACTTAAGATTAATTAATTTTGTACGAATGACAAAAAGGAAGGAGCAAAAACTGACATTACGTACCGCATAAATACTGTTGTAACATTGGCACAAAACCATTTATCTTCCAAACTTTTTTAAGCTCATTTATTTGTTTATATATTTTTTACTCTGACTTCCTGAACACTAATATCTAAAGAATATGAAGCAGAAATGGGACAAAATATTGTTACTTTAATTACCTCAAAAAAAGCCTTAAGTTTTAAAACCTATACATTTCCTGTTTCCTCATCTTACTGAAAGAAGAAAAACGCTTATAACAGGCTAATCAACCTAGTAAATTCCCAAACCATGAGATCTATTCAGCAGTTAAAATGATTCAAAAAAAAACCCAGTGTCATGAGATTTGTACTTTTAAAACCGACACAACATATAAATGATTAAACGTTATTCCCAGTGACAATTCAAATATTTACACGACAATCGAGACCAATTGAAGAATTTGAGCATTATATAACTATATAAATATAAATATATATATTTATATTTATATATAAACTTTTTTGTCGACAGACTATGTAACTACGACGGCACAGTGTTATTTGAACAAAAAATATAATAATGAAGATAGAGAAAACAAAAAATGCATGAAAGTTGATGAAATAAAACAATTTCTCAGTTACTTTTAATATTCACTTAGATTTGTTGCAATTTTTATTTCTTTTTCTTCTTCTATCAGTTTGCCTGTGATAGGCTGCTATTTAGTAAGATCAGAATACCTTTTGACTGAAGGTAAAAAACCTTTAAAATGCCGTATTTGTTTAACCATATGAAACACACTAAAACAAACTGCTTATTTATTGGATTAGTAAAAAAAATTAATAAAAAAAATAAAAGAAATGAAGAAACAATTTTCCGTTCTGTTTTTGATATTAACAGCAGACGAAAAAAGCTGTCGATAAAGAACAAAGTTTATTGTGTAATTTTAGGAGAAATATAAAAATAAAAAAAGCACTAGTTTTTCGTTATTTTAACTGTGTGGATACTGCAAGTCTGTTATTTCTGTTGTTTTTGCCATTAAACAAAATAAAATTTGCTTTTTTAATGCATAAATTCTTAAAGATTAAGAAAAAAGTAACAACAAAACGTAGGAGCTAAGAGTGGAGAACAGAAGTAGAAAGAAAAAAGAAAGAATAAACGGAATAAACTGTTGATTGAATTCAAAATGATTTATTGAGATTTTTAAATTTTTCATAATTTTTTTTTACTTCTACAACAACTGTTTTACTTGATTAGTGATGAGCAGATTCCTTCTTCATCATTGCTGTTACGTTTTCTATAACTACGGGTTGGATTCAGAAAATACCAGAGGAGTTATGAGTGTTGCTTGACTGCAGACGATTGCACCAGAATGATGTGGGCCAAACGTTTGCCTTTACTGTTTCTTGTCATTTATACAACTGTTTTATTTGTTGAAGTTATTTCATGTAAGTCAATTTTTATTTATTCATTCATTTTTTTATCTTTCACAAGTTTTTTTCTTTGTAAACATCGCTAAATTTTTTGTGATTACTACTGAGACTAAAAACCGTTATTTCAGTGAGATGATAGTTAAGTGAAGAAGAGACGGATGTGAAATGGATGAAATGAGAAAAGAAAAAAGAAAATAAAAATTTTGAAGATTTTGAGTTAGAATTAACCAAAGAGTAATAGGTTCTTTATACAACTGAAATGTTTTTTTGACGCTATGACAAAAATTTCTGTTAAAACTTCGTAATCGATCATATAAAAAAATTTGATAAATCGTTTCGAAAAACTTTTCTGATTGATAAGTTTTAAAGTTGTTTCAAATTTGTTTTCTCAGCCTAGGAAAGTTTAGAAATTATTTTGACTAGATTTTTGTTGATTTTTTTGAGTGAACTGATTATAAATTGCCCGCTAAAAGGGATTCTTTTTTTATAGATTCTGTCATTCACCATGAAAATTCTACACTGGAAACAAATGGCAAAACTCCATTTATGGAAGTGGAAGCAGTTAGTGAACTGATATACATAACAGTTGACCCAGGTGAAAATATCTGCTCAACTTTTCTTAGTCGTTTGCTTTTCTTTTTTCTTTGTTATATCTTTGTGGGAGGAGAGGAGGACAAGAAGCGGAAAACAGACTGTAACCGGTGATCATCCGGCGGCAAATGGCTGCTGGAAAACTGAGATCCACGTGCTGAATGCTTAAAATAAATCTCAAAATTGGAGGTTTAACAGATTGTTGACTGAGTCCGAAAAATAAGTTGTTGTGAAAAAATTGATGTCAGCACTGACCTGTCGTAACAACTATTAAAATGTAATGTCAATTAATGTATTTAGCAAAGAGTCAAAAAAAAGTAAGAGAAAAAACTTGATCTATCTAAATGAAACAAATAATATGACATTTTAGAAAGCAGAAGCAAAAGCAAAAAAAAAGAAAAAAACCAAAAAAATTATGTTTCACCAATTTTCAAGAAATTATTTATCTTTAGTATCATTGAAACAAAACTGTATAGCAATGATTTTTGGAATAAAAAAAAAAAGTTGTAAGAAACTATTAAGAAAATATTAATTGTAAACGAGTTAATTTTTAAAAAAAAAACCACTAATTCTGGTCCTTTTTTCTGGATACAGGTGTCAATGATACTGCTCAACATTGGAAGGAAGTAACATCATCATTTGCGGTCAGCTACGGAAATCCAGAAAATAATTTTTTAAACGGTAAATTTATCCGACTGACAAATGGATAATTTAAAATTCTTCTCATTTTTTTCACCTTACCCCATTGTTGCAAAACAGTAAAGACAGTTAACAAACCTAAGAGATGGATGAAAAAAAAAAAAAAAGAGTAGATAAGAATTTTTGTGAAATAAAATTGCTTTTCACCAAATAAGTATTAGCTGTGTAGAAGCTGATGAAAATTTTTGGTAAACATCTTTATTAATTTTATTCCGCAGAAGAAAAAAAAAATCTGCTGGAAAACGTAGAAGAAAGGAGTCAAAATTAAACAACATCGACCAGTAATGATTGATAGTCGAGGAAAAAAAGATTCTGTTTTTTCCTAACTCATACAACCGATGGGCATTTAGAATTTCAGCCATCAGATATTGGTTAATTGCAGTTTTAAATCATATTTGAACTAACATTTTCTTTCTTTTTTTGTTTTATTTTTTTATTTTTCTTTTTTTGAATTGCTTTTAAACTTAAACTGATAATTGTAATCGATAGTTTTATGATGTTCATGGAATATCAGAGTTATATCTCAGAACATAGTTGACATCTCAGATGCGTTGACCTTTAATTAGAGACAATTACATAGGCTGAACATAAATTTGTTCTGAAAATAAAAAAACAAAAAATTGTGCTGTAAAAATAGCAAAACTCTCCAATTAATTGATTTTTTTTTTGATACAACGCAATTTTAAGCTTATTCGCTCAACATCACAAACGGTTTAACTGGAAAAATTTTATTTTCATCTGAAATAGCACGTTAAATTCCTGTCGTTCCACCACCTATCTATTCACACTTATTGACTGTTACTTAAATGAGCAGTTGAAAAAAAAAATGTATCATTACGAAATTCAAATAACGATAATTTTGGACACTGGCAAAAAGCAATCAAATGTAATATTAACCCATCCTTCAGTATTCCTCCTAATCTTGCAGTACTTTCCAGAACCAAAATTGATCCTAGTCATAGTAAGTACCTTAAAACCTCTACAGGAAAAAGCAAAGATGTTATG
>UXUI01007262.1:354-10567 GCA_900576705.1 Enterobius vermicularis | reverse complement strand
GAACGAGATTTGGACCTACATACTAAACCAAATCTAACTGCCCATTTTCAAAACTTCGTTTTGACTGGTAGACCTATACATTAAGACACATCTGATAAACTTAAAAAAAAATTTTTTCTGACAGTTCAGATATTATCATGTGCATTCAAAACTAAAACTACTGCCAGGTTTTTGGGACCTTTCAGCAAGTATTACTTCTAGCGCTCTTATATACTCAAATCACTTATTAAATTCTCATTGTTAAACCAATTTCTTACCTTACAAGTTCTTCTTAGATATAATCTCATTATCTTACCTCAATACAACTCTTTCAGATTTGTTGAAAAGTAAGAGCCATTTTATCCAATCATTAAGAGTAATTTGCAGTGCCGTTCCGCAGACCCGCTGAAAGTCATCGAGTGGTCTCCAGCACTACTATACATTATTCTTTTTACATCTTCATATTCTGTTATTCGCGGAAGTTAGATGAGTGATTAAACCCGTAACTCAATCAAGGACGTTGGAAGTGTGAAACGATAAACAAAGTAGGTGAAGTGTACTTTCAATAATATTTTATTGGCGACCGATATTTGGAAACTGTTTTCGGCTTTCATCAAAGTTCAGCTAACAGGCCGAGAAAATGACCTCAAATGTCGCAGATTTTATCTACTGCATACCTTCAACCCAATTTACCAACGCAAAGTTCGAAAAAAAAAAAAGGTGCAAGAGAGCTTTGCCAATAATGATCTCTTAAAATGGCTTAATAACAGAAAGTGATAAGCCAGAAACCATTACAAAGAAGAATTTCCGATCACAAAATTAGCTGAGAAATAAGTTAAGGACACACTATCACAGAAAAAGACCTCCCTGATCGGTCTCAGTGATCATCTCTTTTCATTCTAAAATGCAGTGGCGTCCACACATTGTTTTCAATCCTCTTCAGAAAAGTTTATAAACGTTCCTCTATGCTGTTGGTTTCTAGTATTGTTTTTCATTAACATTTATCCTGTACTACTACTGTTGGCTTCCTGCATCGGTAAACTGCTCATATTTCTTTGAAGGGAAAAGAAAGGATGCCCGAGTTTTAATCTATTTTACTATCTAAACGAATTTCTTCTGTAAAGCTGTTCTTCAGAAGTTACTTTAGTTTCATTTTAAAGTTTCATTGATATACAAGTTTTTTATGGTAAAAAGTAATTTTGGGTAGGGAATGAAAGCTTTAGACGCATACTTGTTTTTTTGACGTATAAGTCTCCCAGAACGTTTGTGCGTAGTTCGGAATAATTATTGATGCAGACAATTCAATAAACGTTTGGAAATAAGCTCTCATTTGTTTCACTCTTCACGGACCTACCTTATACTGATACTTGTTCCAAGTTTACGGTTGTCTATTGCAGAAATCAAACGAGACCGAACAAATTCTGTCATGAAGACTGTTCTGAATGACCAACCTGTGGTGTCGTTAGGTTTGGAAACTTGTCCTCCGGATCCTTACGTTAATAAGCGTCGTTGGTTATTTCCTAAATCACTCAACAGTATTGCTGCTACAAAGATACTGGCCGTCCATCACTTCATTTTTGAGAATGTCGGGAAGATCGCAGGAAGCCAGCGATACTGTGCAGTTCTGATAATTACGGTACGATTGTTGTGATGTTTTTTTCTTAAATGAGAAGCATTTAAGAGGAGGAAGTGAGGCTGGCATTAGCAAGATAATGTCTCGGAAAGAGATTACAAAGAGGTAAACAAATAGTTTGGTAGCTTATTGTTACTTTTACTCGTCTGCGACTTGTCTCGTCGGTTTAAAATGTTGCCTGCAACGATGTTCACGGGCTACACGCTTGAACCGTAGCGCCATAAAGTCGGTTAGTGGTACAGACGGGTGTTAATTGATGTTGAGCCAAGATAATTGTTATGTCTCTGTGCTTAGTTTTACTGAAAGTTGTGGGCTGCGAAGTGCATAGTACACTACAGTCGTCCGTTTCATGTCATGCTCATGTTTTTTGTTTTGCTAAGTTCAATGGAGCTCTTATTGGGATGGGAGAAAAGTATATGGTCTTTTTTACTTGCCCCTTCATCTATTCTTCAATTGTTTTAATTTTTCGCTATCGAGTGTCTTCTTAATCTCATGGTTTGTGTTGTTTTAGTGGCTTCAGGAACCGAAAGCAGTGAATTTTATGCTTTTGAAACGGACTTGGAAGCTTATTTTTCTGAAATAGAGTTTTAATAATGCGATCTATCGTTTTATCTATCAGTTTAAAGGAGTTGCCGCTTTAAAATATGAATTAGTATGTCCAAGTTTCTAAGTAGCGCGGAAAATTTGCTACCATCAGTCTTTATTAGTTTAGTCACAACTTCCTAGTTAGCTCGAACAAGAAGCTGTTCAGTGTACATATTGACAAATGCAGCAGGGTTAATTTGAAATATTGGAGTTTGATTTAGAACGATTTAGTAACCTTTGATTACAAGCGCTCATGAAGTCTGTCGAATAAGTTTCTGTTTTTAATCTCACTCATAATTTGCTTCTTTGTTTAGATTCTTCTTGTTCATCGTTTTCACTAACTGTCTTGCCTTTACCTGTAAAAATACCTGTAACGCTCGTATTTCCATTTGGTACCGGGAGGTGGGGGGTTCACAGTTCGCAACTTTCGGCAGTTTACCTTGTGTTCAGATCGGCGGTTTTGATGTCCTCACAGCTCAGAATGTTTTTAGGCAGCTATTGCATTGTCCTGCTGTAACATATATCTACGTTTTGATGACGATTTTCGTAGCGGCTATTCGCTGTTTGACGCAAAGTCAACAATGGAGCATGATATGTTTCTCAATTTTTCTGGCTTAGCCAAGCAGCCGTACACTGTAAGTTACTATCTGCATCTCAAAAGTTTGGTAACTAAAGGTGTGAAGGTGTTGCCGTCATACCTGACAAGTTGTTGTAACAGATTATGTTGGTCGGCGAAAGTGCTGATGGTGGGTCAATGTTGAGGAAGAAGCAGTTTATGGTTATGAAAAAAGAGATCGATCAAGGGCTTGCTACTGCGCTAAATGTTTCGGACGATGATGGTTCTTTTCTTTTCTGGCCAAGGCATTTGAAGGATTTGGTCGTTTTTTCCAGCGAAGTTCAGTTCGACCTGATAGAGGTATAGTATTTCTGAAGGTACTGTGCGGTCAAAACAGAGTGTAGTTATGAAGTCTTGAGCGGCATCTTTTTTCTGTTTTCTTGCAGGCGGTGGTTGAGAACTTTTTAAGGCATCAAAAGCACTCATTTCATACTGTTATTCGTTGTAGGATTTTTTGACCAACAATAACTCCAATACTAAGTTAGGATACCCAGTAGCAAGACATCACGGTCGAGATATCATGATGACTCGAACTGTCTTTGGTTATAATAACGGTAGTGCAAAGTTACTTGCTTTCCTCTTTGCTTTTACTGGTGATAACCCGTACCTTGATTACATTAAGAAAGCTGAAGTCCTTTGGAGCGAAAGGTTGAAGGTGATTGCGATTCCTATTTTTAAATTAATTTGAAAAGTTAGTGAGTAACTGTGGCAGTGAGATCATTTCTTTTGTTTATTCTGATGTCCTTCTGATGGAATTCTTTCAAATTCTTCAATAATACAACTGTTTAAGATGGCTGACAGCAATGTAACGAAGATGCGTCTTTTTGGGGATTCTGTGGTAAACAATGAGATACATTTAAGTGCACTCGGTGCCTGCCCGTACTTCTTTGTAGGCTCTATCTTAATGGTTTTGTTTGTATGTGTGACGATGTTCCGTCATAGCGGGGTTGGTTTTTCTTAAAAGAAACTTTTTGCTACGGTAAAGTATTAGTTATCAGAAAACTGTACTTGCCAATGAGATTTGATTTTGGCAGTTTCTGTATTTCTTGACGACCGCTTTTTACATTAAGTCAGTAACTTGTGGTTTGCAGAGATTTCTTCACGCAATTTATTTGACTTTTTGGACAATCTTCTGCCCTGTTCTCGCTGGTACATGTACAATGGCCGTCTTTGCATTAATTGGAATACCTTTGAACTGTGTCATGTACACCTTTCTATTTCTTACATAATTGTGCTTGAGGGTTCAATGATATTTGCTGATGGGCAACGGGAGGAGTACTCAGAATAAAAAATGCTGTTTTTTAAAGGGTCATGATTTAATGCTTATAGCAAAGAATTTAGGATGATTACCCCGTTTTTGGTGCTCGGGGTCGGTGTGGACGATGCATTTTTAATGATACATCATTGGTATCATTCGGAGGAGACAGACAGGAACACTCGGCTTTGTTCTGTTTTGTTGAGGACTGGCCCATCTATTACGCTAACATCATTTACCAATATAGTTGCTTTTTTGGTGAGTGGCGTGTAGCTTCGTCTTACGTCTAATAAGACGTAGGACGTCCTTTCGCTGTTAGCAAAAAGATTTCTTAATAAGATCTTGTTTCTATAATGCGTATGGTTTCAGATTGGTAGTTACCGCTCTGCACTTGACCTGAAGCTTTTTTGTTTGAGCGCTGCGTTAGCTTTTACTCTGGACTGGATTCTACAGTTATTCGTTTTTTCTCCAATGTTACTGTTTCTTAAAGTGGAAAGGAATGAGACACCAACGACGCAGAAAAAGCCGTTAGTTGTTTTTTCCCGGCGGTTGTGCTGTTCTTGTTGACTGGTTTCTGAATATCTTTTTTCTTTTTCTGGGCGTTGTTGTTGGCCACTGTATATTCGGATTTATTGGGACAAACCCGAGCTCGTCTGGCTTTGTCGCTTTTGGTTGTGGCGTACTGGGCTGTTGGCATTTATGGCGGGATCTCAATGCAAGAGAATTTTTCGCCAGAGAAGATTTTTAATTCTCAGTCGTTTCTTGCAAGATCGCTGAGAGAAAATGAAAAAGTTTGTCTTTTATTTAGGACTTGGGGGAAGAATTTTAGATCTAGTGCTGCACAAGATGGGCAAGGGTTTTCAAGACTCGATTTAGATGTTCCGAGACCATGAGATGATCAGGGTTTTCGTTAATGAACTGCCCACTAACGTTACCCTGCTGAGAAGCAGGGTGGAACAGTTACGTAAGATAGATTATTTGTGTAAAGACTTTACTCCTTGGATTGAGGACTATGATGATAAAGGGTATGGGAAGAATGCAACTACTGTGGGAGAGTATTTCGAGAACCTTGAAGCATATTTAGTGACGAATCCAAATGCGATCGCTGACGTCCGGTACTGCAAGAGATTCTTCATGTAAATGGTTTTCGTTAAAATTTCTTTTGTTCTTTCTTAAATTGTTTTTGCTGTCCAATTCAGATTTGTTTGGATTGTTTAGGTTCGGCGTTTTTCAAGTTGAGAAGTTTGCTTTTGATTTGTGCGTTCGTGGCTTTGGAACTTGGAGAGAGCGCGCTCTAATGCTTGAGGACTTACGCAGCAAGATGCCCGCAGGTTTTTCTGTGTATATGAGCGAGTCTCCAATTATGGCTTCTATCGTATCTTCCCGCTCTGCTGTGTTGAAGTCAGTGGTGGTCACAGTGATTTGTATGGCTCTGATTTGTCTTTTTTTCCTTCCAACATTACATGCTGCCGCTTGTGCCACAGTATCGGTTGCGTCCATTACTATTGGTTAGTTCCGCCACTGTTTTATGACATGCTTCGGGAAAAACTTAGGGGAGGAAAGGGTGTTGTATACCGTTCAGCTTATGATTCTGCTCCGAGTTCAATATCGTACTCTTTTTGTTTGTTGCCGGACAGATAAGCTTTCTTTTGCTTTTTTATTTTCAAGTGCCTATTTAGGTGTTGTTGGTGGTCTGTATCTTTGGGGGGCAGATCTGGACATGATCGTGTTAGTAAACTTAGTAATGGTCGTTGGATTAACTGTTGACTTCTCGGCACATATCAGTTATCACTGCTTCACTTCTTCTGCTAGCTTCAACAAGCCTGAAAGCTTTGTTGATGCCATACACGCAGTTGCGATTCCATCGACTGAGGTACTTTTTGATTAGTCGCTTCCATTTTGTATCGTACGATGTAATTGCCGTCTTATGGCTGGACCTGAGTAGTTATTTTTGGTCAGCTTATAGACATATATTATTTTTTGTTCCTGGCTTAGCATTTACTATTCTTCCTAAAAAGCCAGAAGCTATACGACTTGTCTGCAGTGAATGCTGCTTTCAGGCTGCGATGACGACAGTGCTGTTGGTTACGCCTCTGTATTTTTACACTGTTTATTTGTATGTTACATTCGCGAAGACAGTCTTACTCATTGCATCAATTGGTTTGATTCATACTGTATTTGTAGTACCTCTCATTATTTCAATTCTGTGATGCTGATTTTATTTTCATCCCGTTGTTTTTATCTTTTTTTTTTCTTTCGAACTGCTCTGCATTCTTTCTAAAGTTTTCCAGCGTGGTAGTAGAATGTGATGTAGATGCTGTTGGGCCTTGCTACTTGAGCGCAGAAGTGTTCAAGTTTGGGCGCTTCGAAGTGACAGTTTTTTTGCTGTTTGAACGCTGTAATTGAATTTTTTCCGAGATTGCTGTACTTCGTCATGATTAAACGATTATCGCACAGTTGGTGGCAGAGATTTTCTGACTGTGAATCTTATTTTTCGCGAAATTGAAACAGAGAATGTGGATGACAAATGATCCTGATGGTTTAGCAATCGTTTTCTACGTCGCTCAAAGCGTATATTGATTCGATGCTTTTAAAGCTAAAACGGGAATTCTTTTGTGAGTGTACGGTCATACGGTCATTACCTGCGGTTATTTTCTTTGTGTCATGTTGCGAAGTAGAAGAGTTTGCATAGAAAATTTTTTTGAAAAGAAGTGAATTTTGTTTGTGTATAAAGTTTTGTTTTGATAATTCTACTTCATCACTCAGTAGAATCAAAAGGTTCAACGTGGTTTCAAAAGTTTAAAACGCCTAGGATCTGATAAATGAAAAACTATTCGGTCAAGATAGCGCTTGAACTGCGAGTTCGGAAGGGGGAGGTATGTCGCTTCAGTTTCTGAAGGCACAGTCTGCATCTGACGACAATCTCACCACTTTAAAGTACATACACGTAGTGTTGCCACGGTGAATTGCTTTAAAATTTGGCTCACTTTTTGGCTGGTATTCGGCTTTAACGGAACAGTATTACTATTTTGATATGTTAGAATAGTGAAGTTCTTTTCAGTTTTTCGATTTTTAAGTTAGGTATTCAGAGTCTTCTGAACGTTGAGGATTAGCAAATTTTGAGGTACTTATTGGAAAATGATGTGTAGTGGCTCACAGCTGCTAAAAAAAAATAACGCAGTAAAGCATGACTCGAGAGAAGTGCAAAATTTGAGTAGCTGGACAGATCTGATGACACCTGTGGAATTTTGCCTCTTCCTCTCTTCAGCAATATCTCCAACTTCTGACTGTTATGCTGTGAAAGCACAGTTTTTTTTATAAAAAAAGCGAAGTTTTCAAACATTTTTTGAAACTTTTTCTTATAATGTTCTAAAAGGTCACTGTTTTTTAAACTTATTTACTAAAAAAAATAAAGACACGAAAACAAAAGGTAAAGTGAAACTGGTGTAGCTGAAAAATTTGAAAAATTAATAATTTTTCTGTTGGGGAGAACCTAAGTAAATAAAAATTTTGATGATAATTTATGAAGTCAAATTATCTTTTTCAAAGATCAATCAAAACTGCATTTTCACTAGAAATATGCACGTCACGTAGGACTTGAAAAGAGAAAACAGTATAAAGTTCTGCACTTAACGGCATCGAAATTTTTAAATATGGAAAGAATTTGGGAAACAGTTTGAATATGTTGTTTTACAAAGAATCTGCATTAGCGTTCTGGTATCGGGTTTGATACCAAACTACTTGTCTAGTCCCGTTTCTTCTACTTGTAAGGTAACAGTAAGTTGGGGTGCAGTTTTTGACCTGTTGCTTTTTCCTCCGATAAGGTAGTGGGTTTCGACTTGTTAACCACTTCTAGCCGATTGAGATGAACTCTCAATTAGCTAGTGAGTGCTTGAAGAAAGGCTAGAGGATGATACTTGTCAGGCTACTCAAAGGTCAGAATTACTGATGTTTTGGTGCGTATATTGTCTTGTTTGCTTACGCGACATTTTGCGTATCACGCGATGAACAAGACATTTTTTAGCATTAAAAAACTGTTTATAAAATATCAGTCGTAAACAGAAAATCTACATTTTTACACTTGGTTTTCTCGGGTTTCAAAATAGTGTGGGAAATATTTGTTCTTATCTAGAAATTGGGGAGAATGGAAGAATTAAAAGTCCTCCACAAAAATTCTCAAATTTTTAAGATACAGATGTTACTATTCAAGGTTACATAGATTACCAATAAGTGGCTAAAATAAAAACAAAGGACTAAAGAATTAAAATCTACTGTGTTACTTTGTAAACTGCAAGCAACAGAAATAGTTTAAAAAAGTGAACAGTTGAGATAAGTTGTTATACTGTAAGAAAAGTGAATGAAATTTACATATAAATCTTCGTTCCTTAATATGAACCAATTTAAAAAACTTTACCATTGTAAGCCTCTTTTGAAGTTGATCTCTATTTAGCATTAGAATGATTGTCCAGTTTTCTAATTTTGAAATTTTATTCACAATATTTATAGGTAGTGCTCTAATGTTTCTTGTTCATCTTAAAATATGTGAAGCAGTCAGTGATTCTCACCTCTCCCTGCTATAACGAATATAGGCACTACTCAGCATAGAGCAAGAGACTAGAAAAGAGTCCCTCTCACCAAGCGGACGAGCAGTGCGATTTGCTGCTGTTCCTAATAAACGGTATCTTGAGCTCAATTATGAAAGTTTGTGAAATATTTAACTTAGAAATCATGACAGTGATCAGGGTTTAGTTCAGTCATTCCCCATTCTAAAATGTTCCCGCCTTGATTTTAAATTTTCAACAAAGACCAGTTTATTGCTTTAGCTGTCCCAACCGCATTTAATTCGGTTTACAACGGTTTTCGGGATTGAGAAGACGTTGCCACACTCAGATGTAGAGTTAAAACGCGTAATAAAGTGTCTGTTTTAAAGAAAACTTAGTTAAACGATTAATGTTTTCCGTCTTAGTCTGATTTCACGACAAGTTGTATATCAATAATACTGGGAAGAATTCTGTGTACGACTTAACAGAAGGATATTAACCTGAATTTTTTGAGTAGTATTCGTGTAAGGTGTTTTTTCTTCGAAAACTAAAATACTCTAGGGTATCAAGTATCACCTAAAGGTGATTTAAGAAGAAATTGTATGGTTTCAGAAAAGTTTAAAATCTGATAATCACGTTTTGAATGGAACAGTCAATAAAATAAAAAACGTCGAAAAGCTTTTGCAATTTGTCGAAATATAGGTTGGCAAGAAATTTTTTTTCTTATTTCCTTTCTCTATTTTGACAATTTTCGATTTAGATTTCCACTAGATAACAGAGTTTTGGAACGAAGTATAAGGTATTGATTAGAATAAGTATAAGACTGGACAGAGATTGACTAAGGCTTCTACACCTAGATTAAAGCTGGAAATTGTGTTGTACGAGACTGCTATGTACAATGTAATCTTAAAAACTATGACATTGAAATCTATAACTTGTGCAAGAAGATTGAAAACAGTTGTGATTCACATCAAAGTATCAGAATTAAATGTCGCTATGGTAAATATAAACGAGAAATGATGGTGCATCTGCTTACTTTGAGTAGTGTAGGAACTATTCTTGATAATACTATAGTGCTGCAGTGCTGAGCATAAAAAAGTCAAGACAGTACTGCGGCGCTTCGCTCAACTTTTGTCCACGAGATGCTGCATCTAACATATCTATTTCTTTATTTCTCTGATAGGGGTCCCACTGCCGCCTTCTTTCAAGGAATGTGATCGTTCATTGTAGTCCTTGCTTCATAGGGCATCTTATCATCCACCCTGTAATGAAACTTGAGGAGGAAAAACTGCTTATCCCGTGAGGTGGTATATGGCCTCATTGAAACTTTAATGTTTACATTATGATGGATGTCGCACTGACCGCGCCAGTGATGAATGGGCAGCGGTAACAAATTTTCAAATACAATTTTATTGTTCTCAGAGAAATATTACAACGGGATATTAGAATACAATGTAAAACACGTTTACTAGTAAATGCTCTCTTTCTGTAATTTTAAAAGTGATTTACAAACCTCAGAGGCACTACAGGATTGTGGAGCTTCGAGTAGAGATATTTTTGCACCAAAATTTCCAGACCGGTATTTTATGGTTCTCAATTTTCTT
>UXUI01007260.1:0-18164 GCA_900576705.1 Enterobius vermicularis | reverse complement strand
TTTTTTTTTTTTTTTTTTTTTTCAAAGCAAAATACTCAAGTGGTAAAATTGTTTATACAGAAACAATTCAGCAATTTTAAATCTACATAAAAGTTATTAAAAATATACGCCCTTAAAATAAATGAAAAATTGTTTCTACCAATTTTTTACCACGTTACGCATTACAGCTCTATGGTGGTAGTAAACTTTTTTTTTAAAAAAAAATTCTTTAAAAATCTGGTCTTTTTTTATCTTTTCTTATTATTGGAATTTTTAATTTCAGTCATAAAAAGAGCAGTGAAAAAAATTTTTTTATAAAAAAATTCTATTTTATTCTAATCAGTAGAACTTACTAAGCATTAGTTGACAGGTAATTAAACTGTTTTGCTAATAAGAAACATGTTTAAAAGTAATATTTGCGAGTAGGACTATACAAGAGATGAAAGGTAAGCATCGAGAGATTATCTATAAAAATTTGAACAATTTTTTCGTATGTTTTTGAGTTTTTACAGATTTTTGATACATCTTTCAGCTGTATTTAAACATTTCATGTCTATTTGACCAGAATTTTTCTTCGCTGCATGACCAGTGTAATCTATAGACAATAGTAGGTAGATTAAGAATGAAAGTTTAATGAAGTTTTGCCACATTCTTTAGGAATTACTTCTCATTTTACTTTTATTTTGGCAGTGACACTGGGCGAGGCTTAGAAGTTAGACGTTTTAATGTAATTTGCAGACGTGGTTACTTCTACGAAGTGTCCTTGGTATTCTGAAGAGGAAAACTATAACATTTATGATTCTGTAGTGGTCAGCGAGAGTAATGGAAAGTGGTATTACTGTTTGATTGATGTCGGTGTAAGTTTTCAAGTTTCTCTTTCTTTCTTGCAGAAAAGTTCGGAGAAAAAAGTTGTCACTGGATAAAGAATTAGATCACTTTATTCTTTTCTAAACAGAGTGTAAAATAAGTACTTTTCTTCTCAATAATTTTTTAATCTTTTAGACAAAAGATGGCAAAACTACTACATTGGCTTCCTCGCAAAAGTACTGCCATAATGCTTTCAAAGGTCGCCTTTTATCCTTTCCTCCAATAAGGGAGTACATTTTCTTACACGGTAATTTTTATGAGAACTCCATCTCCAAATTCTTTTTTATTTGTCGCTAATAATTGAGTTGCCTACTTAGAATAATTTATGAGGAGTATAGCCTGTAAAGCACATAGAAACTTTTGTGTTACTGGCTTAAATTTTTGGTTATTTACTACAGTACAGAACACGTCAGCGAATATGGTATAAAAAATCAGTGCTTATAGTAAGGTTTACTCATAATTTTGATTTTTTATAAATTATGGAACAAAAATTTCCAAGAATTTTTAGTTTTTTTCTTGGTCACTTCTAAAATCAAATGGCTTAAAAATTGGCTTGCTTAATTCAAAAAACACTTAAAGGTGTTCCTCGCTATTATTTGACTTGGTGTTTTCGTTGAGCACCAGCACAAAAGCTATAAGAACCTTAACACACATTATAAATCAAAACCTATGTTGTACAAAGAAGAATTTTCAGTCATTGTCGATTTCACTTGAAATTCAAACTTTACTCAATCTTTCAAAGTGAAAAAATGGCAAACAGTTATTCGTTAAGCATCTCTTAATTGAATAGTTGATAAAGAAGTAGGTATTTTGCTGCGTTCTCCTCTTTTCCACTATATTTTTAAAAGCAAAGGGATCATGTTTTTAAATTTGGTTCAACAAGTGTTACTTCATAAGAGCAAAATAAACGCTTTTTCGTTTGCAAAAAATTATACTTTTAGGACATTTTTACAGTTCAGCTAAACCTGGAAAACCTGGTGTTTGTGTATTTTTTTTGTGCAGTAACATAGATCGACCCTCAACCCACGTCTGCCACAAATAAATTTGTCTTCACTTTTAAACAAGTCAAAGCATAAAAAACCTTTTTGGCCGCATTAGTTTACAACATTACAGTACACTTTCAAAATTAATTTACGAACTTCAAAGCACGTCGAATCTGACTTAACAACTCAATATTTATCCCAGATTTCTTTCAATTTTTAACTCAGTCAGATTATTCTCTTCAACCTTACTTTAATATTTGTCTAAATGCCTTTCTTCGGCTTTTCGAACTATCCTCATTGACTCAAAATTGGACTAGCTAATGTGCTATTAGAAGAAGGTAGTTTGCTGTGTTTGCCGGTTTTTCATTGTATTTTAAAAAGGAAAAAAATCATGTTATTAAATCTGGTTCAAAAAGTTTTATTTTGTAGGAGCAAAATAAACGCTTTTTTGTTTTTCAAAAATTATACTTTTAGGACATTTTTACAGTTCAATTAAACGTGGAAAACCTCGTGTTACACTCGGTCCAGTGGAGAAGGAGCTTGTGCAGCATCTAGCGGATGCTAATATAAACACTTTAACAATGGCCCACCTTGCTGATACGTTTTTTGTTGCTATGGAATCAAAAACAGGTTTTGCAAAAATTAAAAGATCTGACGATCGTTGGTAATACGATAGCAGTTGAGTTTTAAATCGACGCTAGGATACATAACCATGAAAAGTGTACTACCGAAAACAGTTTTTGCGCATAATACAAAAAACGTAGTATTAAAAGCACTGCTGGAGAAAAAGCGTTTTTGCTTTTAAAAAAGCTTAATATTGTGCAAAACTCTAAATGGTTTCCATATGGGTTTAGATCAAAAAAGCCTGTTAAAAATATCAAGCTCTCGACTTTAATTCCGACTAGTCTTTCGTTCTTGGATCAGTTTTTAGTTTATTGTCTTAGTAACGTTATAATTACTGCTTTATCTCTTCGTTTTACGTGAAATTTTATAATGGTTCTTTAACTGCCAGACATCAAATATCTGTGCCGCCCACTGTGGACCTATCTTGATGGAGTTTGCTACAAAAAAGTAAGGTCCTGAATATTGTCGTCAACTTTGTGCCTTGTAGAAACAGTAACTAAAATGTAGGTCAACACTGTAATTTCACTAACACATTTTAATTTAAAACAATTTTGGAACTACTTTTCAGGGTACAAAGAAGTTAACTTACTCACAGAGCTCGGAGTATTGCAGAACAATGGAGAGATCTCGATTAGCCACACTGTATGATGATAATTCTTTAGTCAAATTTCTTGGTAAGTCTGTTATTGATCTCTAAAAATTACCTTATTGTACCTGTAAAAGAAATGCAGTAGTAACTTTCTTCGCAATTATCCAGCAAAATTTATTGGGAAAATTTAGACATTCCCAACGATAAGAGACAAAACTACTGGATTGGGCTTGATTACCAAGATAATAATTATTTTTGGGGAAACGGACGTCAGTACACTCTAAAATCACTTAAAAAGCCTCAACCGAATTTCCGCGTGGCAATAACACCTGATGGTTTCGAACTTTTTCATGAAACTTCAAAGTTTCTTCCTATTTGCGAGTATAAAAGTAATACTTTTATTTTCTTGAGAAAAATTTACAGGGTGCTATTAAAATGTTAAAAATATGAAAGAACAATAAAGCTTTTTACTTTCTAATGGCTTCAAAAGAATGAAAGTGAGGATTTTGAAGTTGAAAAGAAGAGAATGTGATCAACTGCTTTGGTAACTGACAACAGCGCCTTCAAAAACTTTAACGCTTGAGCAACAAAGTTTTGAAAAAATTGTGAAGCTCATAAATCCTATGGCACATCATGTTTTGTTTAAGAATTTTTAAAAAATAAAACAGTTAAAATGAAAATTTAAAGTATGTTTGAAGTAGATTCATAGATTTATTACCAATTCAGCTGCAGAAATTAGAATTGAAACACTTCCAAATTCAGAAGTTATGTGTTTAAGAAAGAGTTGAAAGTTATTATTGCAAAAAGAATTACCTGCTTACTGCAGTGACTACTTAGCGGTTGAAAAGCGCTTGTTTTTTTTTTTTTGAAGCTTTTGCAGTTTGCAGTATTTCCTAAACATGCTTTTTAAACAATAATTTAACTTTATTTTTCTAAGCTGTTAAGTTTAACTCTGTTCCTATATATCAATTTCAGTAATATTTATAAATTTTTTCTTTAATTGAAGCCATTTTGGTTTAAACTACGCTTTTAAACCACAGTTATGCACTTGATGCATTACTACGTCAGATGAGATTTGATGTGGCGATTAATATATAGCCTATGCAATTCCCAAAGCAACAAGAGGCTCAATGCTTTGATGCAAAACTTCGAACAGGATTTCAGAGTTCTTAAACCATTTGCAGCTGGCTCAAAATCACCTATAAAATTAAAACTTTCCATGCACGCGCAACCTTTTATGTTAATGAGTATAGTAATCTGTGGAAACCTAAATGCATTAAAACTTGGAAAAAAAGAGCACTTTTTTTAGCATTTTTGCTTTAGAGAATAAATGAAACTTTGATGTAAAATTTATGTGATTAATCATTGTATACATGAATTATAGAGAGTTTAAGTGGGTGAGGTCTTCTCAAAACTGCATTTAAGCGCTTTTTTGATCGTACTGTTGTCTCTGGGATAATATAGTCTTTTTAGCCATTGTTAGAGGTAGTAAAAACGGTGTCTAATAAAGTTAAGTTTTTCTGGAAAAAGTATTGAAACGTGTCTTTAACGCGCTACTATTTTTTACCATTTTTCATTTGTTATGACTTCTATTCTGGCATTTTACCTCTAACTCTTAGATTTCGTAAAGATCATTTGGCATAAATCTGAACGATCTTTGTTTTCAAAAAAAAAAAGACTTTTTTTTTGATTCTATCCTGAAGTTAATATTTTTGTAATCTTAAACAATAGCACCCATTTATTTAATAAAATGAATATTAGTCGTAACTGTTAGACAGGTGTAAAACAAATGAGCTGTAGGAAATGAAATAGGATTTTGAGCTATCAGAACGCCATTATTAACTCCGAAAAATGCTCGCATTTTAGAAAAATGCAAATTAAACGTACAATGTTTTTGTGGCTTAAGTTGTGTTCTACGAGACTAACTCATCAGTTTGACAGAAACCTAATCGTAGGACTTCGTAAAAAATGTCTGTACATAAAGTTCATTATAGCACCAAATATTTTACAGAGGTTAACTGAACTGTCGGCATGTGGTTTTCGTCATTAAAACGAGTTTTGCAAGAATACAAAAGTTATTCTTTAGTGTTAAATAATTTCAGCTTTTGAGAGGTCTCACCAGAAATTTCCGGTTTATCGCTTATTGGTCATGCTTTTTAAGATTGCTCAGAAATTCAAACAAATTTTGAAAAAAAAGGTAAATTTTTATGGTATTCTAGGCTCAATATTATTAACGGACTCAGGAACAGTTCGAAGATTTGCGTGCAAGAAATATTTTAAACCAGTAGAGGAACTTTCAAACGAATCTTTTACTGGTTTGGAGGTAAACCTTATAAAATTATTCTATTCGGAAACCTTTTTCAATTTTTGTGGTTCTGAAGTGCTGGCAAACAGCGTTTGAAAATGTATATGATGATTCATTCAGACTCGATCGCTAAGGGGACAGGCTCACTACGGTTAGATTGAAACTGAATAGTATTCTGTTCCATGAATAACCTGTAAATTCTATTAATCTAGAACTACAATAAGATTACCATTTGTTTACCCGTCGAAGTAAAGTAACGTAACTGGTACCAAACCAGAATGAAAACATCTAAGTTAATATGCACAACAAACCAGTTTCAAGCTGCTGCTTAACTGGGCAGTCAAATTTCCTTGAAGTTTTTGGATAAATACGTTACAGAATTGTTGCAGGATTTAGTAGTACTAGATAATGAAATAGTTAGTGATTTTCACCTGTAAAATTGAAGTTATATGAAAGAAAGCAAGGGGATCAGGTAAAAAACCAACTTTTTAAAAGGCTTTCACAATATTTTACTTAAAAACTTTTCTTTGAGTGCTATTTATAGCTCACCTGAACTCCGTTTGCAAAAGAACCCTGTTTTGTGCACCTCAAATGATTCTGTGGCGTTTATTAAATGCGTTTTGAAAATCCTAAATATTTTTGAAAATTTTTTAACTGAGTTTTCTTACTTTGACTTCTTGTTTTACTTGCAACAAAATTAAGCCTGCTAAAAGACTTTCATAACAGATAAAAATGATCCTTTAAAAAAGTTGTATTTAATTCCGTATTTGGCACTTTAAATCAAACGCAGTGAGATCAAGTTTTATGCTCTTTTAAGCTAATTCTTTAGGCTTTGAAAATTTTGTAAAAAAAGTTTTTCAAGTCAAAAAAGTGGTAGTTATTCAAAGAAAAGCTAAATTAGATTTTAAGAGTAAGATAAAATTGTGATGGCCGCCAAGCAGACATTCTTTAAGTGTACCATTAAGCTATTTAATCTAAAAAGTTAATCTCTTTTGTTTGATACAATTAGTTCCTTTATTCCATATTTTTCATTTATATAATCGTTGCAAAATCAGAAAGCTAGTCTGAAAAACTGGAAAAGCTGTGCTAAAAACCCCACAGTATTTGTTCATTTTTCTGCTTTTCATTTTCTGATCTCTAACACGTTATGATTGACTAATAATAAATTAATATTTGGTTTATCAAGACGTAAACTGTTATACTTAGAATTATGAGGTAACATTAACAGAAGATATAGCCGAAAAAATTTTAGGTTTTTTGAGGAGAGCCGTCGTTGTTTTGTTTTTTAAGACTTATCAGTTGAGTAAGTAGACTTTCTAACTTTTATTATAAGCTAAAAGTGATATGGCTGGGGTACGTAAAAACAACTTGAATAAAAACCGAAAATTCTGAAAAAAAAGTTTGCGGTTTCGAAACACAGGTAAGTTGTGCAAACTACTGGTCAAGTGCATGCACTAATGAATGCTATTAGTAATCAAGTTCCAGATTAATAGACAATGGCAGTAACTGTTGAGCCTCTTAATTCTCATATAATCATTTCAATCTTTTAAGCGTAACTGCTAAAAAAGCTTTAAAGCTTGAAGCCTTCTGAATTTTCGAATTACTGTTGTTTTCTGTATTGTCATAAAACGCAAAAAATATTGACAGGTTCTTAAACTTGCCACTTAAAATTTCCAATTAAGTGGAGTTTTTTGACCAAAGCGATTTTGCCAAGAGGGTACGGATAGGGGAACAAAACCACTAACTGCAAATTCATTTCTTATAGCCCGAAGTGCTAATGCTTCAAAAGCAACTCTACTTTTAACAGCTTAATACGTTAAGTTAAGCTTAAGAACACTGTTGCTTAACTTAATTACAACATATTTTTGAGCAATATTTCTGATACTTTTTAAGCCTTCTCATTATTGGAGCATACAGGAATGTTTTAATCACAGATCTCTAAGTATACAAGCAGTGTTTAAATGACTACGTAAAAAAATTGTTTTACTGTATTTTTCAAACCATACTCCAAGCTATCTTCCGGGCATACGATGCATTTCTTAACCGAATACGGTTTTTTGGCATTTGAGTTTAAAATTTACTATTTTTGTGGTTGTTTTGACTTTTTTGACGTTCTTCTGCAACAGATGTATAATGGGCAAAAGGTATTTGTTGGTGTCTTTCGAGTTTAAGTCCCAAAGTTGCGCGATCTCTAAGATTTAAACATTTACCAGTTGACCAATTAAGACTTTTAGTTCACTTAATATTCTCTGCAAATCAAAAATGATAGAACAAGGATAGTGAATTACTAAGTTACTAACTAATCATTGAAGTGTTTGATCACATTTTTGATTTCTAAAACTAATATTTAAAGTCTTTTTAACTTGCGGTAAAATCTGTTACACAATAGGTTACATTTATAATAGCCACTGTAACAAATAAGCATCTCAAATTTAATAAAAATTAGGCTTGCGGTGTAAACCCAATATTTACGATCTTTAGCAAAAGAAGAAAAGCTTTAGTAAAAAAGAGAGAATCAATTATAAAAGCAGTTACACACTGACGAAAGACAGGAAGATTTTCAGAAGATCAGCCTGATGATCATCCGCTGAACTCAACCACAAATTGATTCAACATTCTTCTTTTTTGGAGACTGCCTAACTACGATCAGTTCAGTGACTTAAACTTAACAGCAAGACCAGGCTAAGCTTGAAAGTGACCACTGTCACATTCAAATCCGTAACCAAAATCAGGGTTTGAGCGTCACCAACTTTGAAATTGATTAGTAAAACAGTGGCCACCGATCATAGTGCAACCTTGTCGATTTTGATCATATATCCTTGCCATTCGTTTATACTTGAGGTTGGAGTAATCACTGAGGCGTTCTAAAACGGTGTAATCTCTTTGAGCTCTACTTTTCATTGCTATTCCCAATTAACTGCTTTTTTAAGTAATGTAGAAATATAAAAATATATGTAAAGCAAATGACTCAAGAAAGTAGGCAAAAAATTAAAGACGATTTTGCAGTTAACGATTATTTTTAAAATCCGTTATTTTATTGCAATTCATATACTTAATTGTTTGATTATTTTCTAATATAGTTTGAAACATCGTTCTTGATATCAAAAATAAAACGGTTAAAATCAACAAAACTGATAACCGTGAAAAACTTCATAAATGATCTCAAATGAAACAAGTAAGGAAGAAACCGAGTGCAAAAATTTAACATCTTAAAGATTTGAAGACTTATGAATAATTAAGTTTACAGCAGAATTATAATACGTATGTTTGATTACATCTGGTAGTGGAGGAAATTGCAAAACGATGAGCAATACGTCTCAAGCTCCTAAAATCCTAAAAATTAGAAAACTCTTGGCATTTTTATTATAGAATAGGTAAATTACTTATATAAACAAAGAGTTTCGCTCATAGAGGTATTAACACTGTAATTCAAAAAATATGTTTCTGAGTTAGTAAAGGCATAAAACTAAATTTTGAATTCTGCAAAAGACAGTTTTTCTCGATGAAGTGCTATGATACCAGTTACTGTGAGTTTACTCCCTGGGCAAGTGCAAGTCTCCTTCATCCAGTCAAGAAAGTGTTGCCACTATACTACAGTAACGCTGAAATGTGGCAGAATACTTGATTATTTCAGGTCAGTACCTAAAATTGCCGACAAGACCTTGCTGAACATAAAAGAATAGCAAGAGCTATCATAACTAGTAGCTAAACGATAACCCGGTCATTGTTGGAGGCTTGAAAAACAGCTTGTAAAGTATGTTATGTTCAAATTATAAGACTGCGGTTTGTTTGTGGCCACTTTTCTGACCGACAACTTCCCTGTTAGCCACTTCAAACTCGTTCTTTAAAAAGCAAAAACAGTTGCATGCTTCTGCGCAGGCATGGCACAAAAAAAACCAAAGGTTTTAATGACGCTCAGCGGGTGATTGTCTGGATGACCATCTAACCTAATTCTTATCTTTAATCTTAATTTCTCCCAAAATTTTTTCATTTTTACTAAGAAATGGCTGCAAAAACTTCTGAAAAAACTTTCTTGTCACTAATGAAAATGTTATTTAAGTTAATCATCTAACACGTTGCAGGAAAACATTTGTGTCCTCAAGATTGGCACGAAGAAGAAAATGTTTGCTTTAAACTGGTAAGACGGCTCCTCCAATAAAATCTAAAGAGATCATTATTGATTGTTTTTTGATGAAACATCACACTACAAGTTTTTTGTTTCTGAAACGTCTTTTGTAACTTTAAGTTGTATTAGAACAAGAAAAGATGACGAAGTTACGGCTGTAGCACATTAGCGCGCATAGACTTGAAAAAGGGATGATGTAGCAAGAAAACAAAAATTTTGATAATTTTCACGATCAGATATTTCTTCGGAGCAAAAGCAAAAAAAGCAAAAAGAGCTGTTGAGAGTTGCGCAGCAACCTAAGGCGGCTTTGCCTGACTGCTATACTTCATAGAATAACAGGGGCTCTTTCAGAATGACGAGGTCTTTGATTAGAAGTACATTAACTTCGCTGCCCATCGTTTTGGACGACTTCCATCAAACTGTTTTGAAAACGCTTAAGCACCCAAGCCTAACGACGCTTCGCTGTTTTTGAACAAAGACGGTGCTTCAAAGATTTTTCCTCTCTTCAGTACTCTAAAGAAGATTCAGGCAACTACCGCAATTATCCTGTTTGCGAGTTAGGCTTCGATATGACCTTATTGTAGTAGACCTGCATTACAGTGACCGATCTCCCACTCCTGTTTCTGTGAGATACTCTAATGGGCTAATTCATACACGACCTTAACGTACCGTACACAGCCAACAGCTACTTGAAACAACTCGGACCTCTGGTGTCGTGTGTCCTGCTCTTTATCAAATTCTTCCCGCATTTCAAGGTGTTACCGTTGCTTTTTAAAATTGCCAGTTGGAGGGTAAATTAAACTACAGCTTTTCAATTGTTAAATAGCATTTCATGCACCTTTAGTTAGGTGGCTGGTCTACATTACTGCTAAGCTAGCAGCGACGGCATTGCCGCTAATGCCTAGCATTTTGGAAATTTAAAATTTATTTCCACAGCTTAAATTTATATCGTTATTACAATAAGCAATAGAAGGTAGCATGTAGAATGATTAAGTACTAGAATTATCTAGAATAAGAAAAAATAAGATGGAAAAGCAAGAGGGGAAGAAATTTCTTTATAATTGAAAAGTTGTAAAACTGTCTAATTTTTTTGTCAACTTTGTTTCAGACTCATCGAATGAACGAAATCATCAAATTATGTTTAAATTTTGTTTCAACATTCTTTTTTCTTTCTCTTCTCTCTTCTTTATTCGTTCTTGCTTCGCTTCTCGACTTAATCTTGTCTATGCAAGAAGTGAGTAATCAAATAATTAGGTGTGAAGTGTTGTATAAAAAAGATAATGAAAGTTGGTGAATCTTGAGAAGAACAGCAGAAAATAAGTTGCTGGAGTTTTAAAAATTTCTGCTTAAGAATCAAATAACTCTTTTTGGTTGTTAAAAACATGCGTGAATTGTGTTTCTCATCAAAATATTTTTTAGGTGCTTAAACCAATGACCTTTGAAGAAGCTGAACGAAACTGTGAAATTTTGGGGAGTCACCTGGCATCATTTTCATCTGTACAGCAATTTAAGAATATACGAAGTAATTAATTTATTTGTCTAATCGTTTGTCATGCTTTCTGATGCATTTTAAGCAACTGTTTGAGATTAGACGAACTCTAATAACCGTGATCAAGCTAGCTACATGGCTGCACTTAATTTTTCGTAATTTACTAGAATAACTGGAAAGCACTTTATGTTGCTAAATATACGTAACACTTCTTATTGTAATCGCATTAATCATGGTTTTTTTCAGAAGCTGTCTTTCCTTTTTAAGGATTAATCTGTACTGGAGATTTCTTTAGACCGTTTTCCACGAACAAATTGGTGGATAGGCCTGAAACAAGTGAACCAGGAATGGGCATGGACAGATGCAAAAAATGTTGATTACGGTATTTGGAGCAAATACGGTCTATCAAAAATTATTATTGATGTACAAAAGTGTATGCGTGCTACTGAACGTGGTAGTTGGGAACGATCCAGTTGTGAATTGGATTCAAGCTCTCTCTGCAAACTTGATCGTACGTTTTAAGGTATTTGAGCAAGATCTGGCATAAACTAAAATATGATAAATTTATTTCTTCTACCATTCCCATGAGTTTTTTTACAATAAAAAAAATGCTTTGGAAAGATTAATTGACTTGTTGTTGCGACAATAGAATATTATTCGGGTACTAATGAATATTACCAACAATGGTTGATAGAATCCGTTTTCACATAATTGTTAACTTTGACTAAGAATTTCAGCATTGGAAAGCTGCAGACCAGGGTTTAATGAATTTCAAGGCTTTTGCTACAATATTGTAAGTTATATGATTGCGAAACTATTCATAAAGTGAAGAGGAAAACGTTTGAAAATTTTGTATCAAATTATACCAATTTCTGAAATTGAAGAGAAAATTTAGAAAAAAGATTCATATGGAATTGATGATCTTTAAAATTTGTGTTGCAATTTGTTTTTTTTTTTTGTTTTAAAAATTAGGATATTACAGGAAACTAAACGAGTAGCATATGAAGTTGCTCAAAATTTTTGCCTTGCGAATGGAGCTGATATAGTATGGGTTACTTCTTCCAAAGAGCAAGGATTCTTGAACGGTAAAGCTTTTTAATAGCTAGCTGTGTCAATTTCCTAAACTTATACTGAAAAATAAAAGACTTTAGTCTCACTTTTGTTCTGTTCCCTTGAAATGTGCAACAGCTGAGAGAGTTAGACAATTTAGGTCTTGCTAGTTCTCATCCTTTTTGGCTCTCTCTTGTACTCGAGTCAGGAAGCTGGGTATGGAAAGCCGAAGAAAGTCCGTCATTTTTAAACTGGAAACACGGTGAACCAAATCATTGCTGTCCGGAAGAAGAAGCTTCTAATGCATTTAGTGAGCCTAGTGGGTGGAGTGACACTTCATACCTTTCCAAATATGCTGTGGTTTGTAAGTATAAAAGTAAGTCCCCTGATCTTTACCAAAAATATTAAATGCCTATTCAAAAAAAAAAACTTTTTTTAAAAGACAATAAAGAAGCATTAAAAAGATAAGACAAACACCGAAATCAACGACAGCTTTATTTCATTCAGTAAACAGCAAAACGGAAAAAATTTTTTTTCTGCTTCAAAACAAAAAAAGTTTTCAGAAATTTTGCACCATTTTTACTGCATTTTTTGACAAGCTGCGCAAAAATTAAAATGGTACAACTTTTCTTTTGAAATTGCTAAAGTGAAAGTTTTAGATAGTAACTGCTTTTTTCAAACAAAGTAGAGAATGCGTCTTTCTGTTTTTTTTTTTTTTTTCAGACGTGATTTTCTATCGTATATTGCAGGAGCTGTGCAATGCGTACGATGTCATAATTTTTCTCCAGCTTTATCTGTAAATGTAACTTTTAGAGGGCATTCTTCTTAACAGTGAAGTCGACTTCGAATCAGATTCATCACTTTCAAGAAGGAGTCCTGGTTAATCTTCAATTATATCATCTCTGTTACAGTTACAAACCTGTTGCGGGAAACCTCAAATTCTTTTTAGATTATAAAATTTTAAATTTTAATTATACATTTTTGTCGCATAAAATAGAACTAAACTTAAAAATCTTTATTCTACAGCGATTCTTCCAAATGCTCCGGTTTGTGTATTTTCAAAGCTTTAGAAAAAATCTGTATTCTGCAATAGAGTATGTGCTATTACAATCAGTATACCTCTACTAACACTGTTTTGGAACCAATAGCACGAAAATATAATCAGTTTTTAGAAACGTTAGTAAAAACAAACATCTTTACTTGTTATGAAGACAAACTAATTACTTTTTTAGAAGATCAGTCAAGACTGATAGCGATTCTTCCGTTGTCTCCTTTCTATGCAACTGGAATAGTTCTTTTGGTGATGGTAGCCATAACAATAACAGCAATCCTCTGCAGAAAAAAACCTGTGGTAATAGTGGAATACGCAAAGGTTCCAGAAATATTTGAGGATGATAGCTACAGTGCAAAAGTGTATTATCATAATCCAACAATAATACGTGAATATGACGCGTAACCGCCGCTTTGTGAAATCTGTATACCGGCGGCACCAAGCATAGCACGATGAATAAATATTCCACACTGTTCATCACAGAATCTGTGCACATTTTTGATTTCTGATTTTATCTCAAGTAACCTGTTCAACTACATACGATTTGTTATTCTGAAGTAGAACAGCACGCTTCAGAAATTGTTTGCATCATTTAAGATTATCTTTTTTCTCATGAAAACCGGCATGCTTAATTTTGTTTGCTGATACTCTTAAAGAGTTATTCCAGTTATTTCCTCCGCAGTATAAGTTTCGTTACTGTAACTTCCTTACCGTCAAAACGATCAAAATAAACTTTGATAAGGTCTAGGATCTGCATCTACAAACTACTATAGAAACTTCTTCTGCTCTCCGAAGACTTCTTAAAAGTATTTATACTTTGCTGTACATATGGCTTCTGATTAACTAGTTTTTTGCTTTGTTTGTTCTTATTAACAATGCTGATATATCTTTAAAATTTTTTACATTATAAAATTATTTGAATAATGACATTTTATTTTGAAACTCTTACTGATAAACAGCTTATTCAGTGATAGGAGATAAGAATGCGGTGATTTGCATGGTTGTTCCCACTGTGTTGTGTTAACAGGATGACACTAGCAGAAAAAATTACTCTTTATGGAAAGCTTTTAATAACAGTTTGCAAGTAGCAAGAAACCAGCATAAACTTTTTGTATCAAAAAAAAACTAATATTTAAAAAAAATTTTGGCTTAAACAGACATGTTAGAAATTCGTTTGTGCATCTATCGTCTGTGTTTATATCTTTCTAAACATAGTAAGCTTTCTCCATGCAACACGTAATAAAAGTTGAGAATACATCTTTAGAATATCAGAAAAGTTTGTTTTTTATTTACTCCAGAGTTCTAATGCTTAATTTCAAAAATAATCAAAAGAATTGCCGAATAACAGAAGAAAACCGGAGTCATTCTTTCTTGCTTTACCATTTTTCAAAAGCCACTCTCTATCGCGGTGCTGTGCTGAATTAGTTAGATAACAAAAAAAAAAAAAACATTGAAAGATGTCATTTTGAGCACGTAATAGAACCTATATTTTCGAACCAGGATACAAGAAGTAAACAGATTAAGTAGATACGGTTTTGAACACTCAAATAACTGAAAAAATCTAATAAAAAAACTAGAAAAAGATAACTTTGTAATTGTGTAAGTTAAAGGTTCTTGTTACTGTTTTGTCAAAAAAAGGAGAGAATCGCACTTGTTCTAGCTTCTCGTAGACAAGTCTGAAAAAGCGGTCCTCAATGCAGTGATGGAATTTGTCTTACAAGGGTCTTGAGACTTAGCATTGTCCTGAGATTTTAAAAAAATCCTTTAACGTTTGCTCTTACTAAAGATTTAAAAGTATTTAACACCTGAAATAAGTTAGAATTTAGCGCTCTAAGTTAGAACTTAAAGCGCTAAATTTTTTCCCTTGGAATCACTTTTAAAATCGAAAAAAAAGCGTTGCCTCTTTGGAACGCCACTATGTAGTTAAGTATCCTCTTTACAAAATCAAAAGAGTTGCGCTATAAAGAAGATTACCACTGGTTGCTCCTTTCTTAGTGTCATCATTAATATCAATTCAAACTTCCTTTACAATTTGAACTTGGTAGAGTCGGCATCCACAAAATTAACTTGAATGAACTACTCTTTAACGCCTCAGTAGCCAAATTTTGGCAGAGCCGGAAATTCCTCTTTTAATGTAAGCCTAAAATATTGCAACTTTTAAAATTAGGTCTGAAGTGCTGCAAATCAGTCTTTCAGTTTCATTCCATGGAGCTAATCAAACGTCTTTGAGATGTTATAAAGCTTACTTTGAACGTTAACAGCAATGTGACTTTTAACGTTTTCTGTTTCGTAATCTTTTAGTGGTCAATTATGATACAGATATCGTCTCTCTCCTAAAGAATTTGAATAAAACGAAATTTCAAAGTCATTTTTATCTGACTGTTTTTTACGTTTGTATATTTAGAAGTCGCATTTGCTTATATGCTCTCAGAACAATAATTTACTGGAAATTTCACTGTTCTATTATTATTGCAGACCCAATAGAGTAGGCAGGAAGCTTCAACCGGTAGATTTTTTCGACATTTTTAAGTTAGGTACCTCAAGCTGCAGTGGAAGTTTAACGCTTAAATTGTTAAAGATTAAGCCAAAAAAGGAGTTCTTCACAAGACTTGACTTGCATCACAAAACACTTGAGCACTTACTAACGCATTTCTTGATAACCAGTTATTACTTCCTGCTAATAAGAACCCATACTCGTTATTTATATCAAATACCTTGAGATCTACAAATTGTTTTCATTTATTTTCAAATATTCTGCAATATTCTTTTTTTATCAAGAATAGTGGCCTTACTTAAAACTAAATCAGTTTCAAAGCGCTGATAAGGGCTATTGACAACGATTATGCTTCAGCATTTTTCAAAACTTGGTAACTTTGTGAGATGCATATTGCTACATTCCTCTTTTTTTTGAAAATTTAAGAAAATATTGAAAAACTGCTGAACGTAAACTTACAGCTTCTTGAGCTTGGTTATTTATTTTCGTGTCATAGTCTGCCTTAACTTTTGCTCGTTTGTTGACACTTTAATCTTGATTTTTTTCTTGCCGGTCAAGAGTACTATTCATAAACCTGGCACACAGCTCTTACAGAATCTGCTTACCAGTAAAAACTCTTTTGAACGCTTGACTAATTTTCTGATGGCTAAAAACGATCTTCATTTCAAAGTGTACTTTTTCAGTTAAAGAAGTGGAAATAATGCAGAAGTCATGTTTTTTCAATCATGAGAGACAGCTAAAAATTACTAAAAAATCAGAAGAAATTGTAAGTTAAATAGTAAAAAATAAGCAGTGATTTTATCCTACAAATCTTGTATACCAAAAATTTTAATTATTTTCTATTGTTATGCATGCCTGACAGGTCGTCTAAAACGGCAAGGTTTTTTTTTTTTTTTTTTTTTTGAAAAGCAGTTTGCAGTTCAAAAAGAACTGATAACTGGTACTTAGAAACCAGTTATGTGAAGCAAAAAACGCGATAAAGTTATGAAAATTGTTACAATAGTAAAGGAATTTGATAAAAAATTAACTTAATCTGTTTTTTCCAATTTGTTTTTTGTTTCTGCTTGCCGTATTTAAGCAGTTTTATTTAGAAGAGTTATCAAAAAAAGAAAAAATTGGTCAAAAAATATTAATTTGGTAGAAAAAAAAGAGCTTTTCTTTCAACAAGTCATTTTTAAGTGTTATTTTTAAAAAGTTTCAATAGAGAAAAAGAGCAAAAATAGCCAATGTTAAATCATGTTTTGACCAAAATTGTCTGCTTGATATTTAAAGCATTATGGACATAAATTAAGAAATTATGCAGTATTGCTCATATTGAATCTCCTATTATGATTATGACGTTTATATGGTATGTTCAAAAAACTAAAAAAGGACAAAAAATTTTTTGCATGACAATGATACAGACTAACCACTGCTTAATACTACAGTACATTTTTTTGTCAGAGTCGATATTATGATTATTTTCCAATAAAAGCTGCAGGTAGAAAACTTTTTCAAGAAGGCAGAGGAAAAATCATGGAATGCTTGTCAGGATCATGAAGTATACTTGTGATAGTATACAGAAACTTCAAAAACAAGTCGCTCTACTCATTGGCGATGTAAAAAGCGGCTTCTTTTTGAACCACTGTGCTTCAGCAATGCTGATGTACAACAAAATAATCGTTATTCAACTGTACATATGCACACCAATGTGGAACTCTATAAGTTACTTTTGTTGATGAAAGCTGAACAAGTTACTTCTTTTCAACTTATGGTCTCGTTAGATTTTAAAAATTTTATATTTCAATAGACATTTCACTGTTTTAGGTTCCTGTTTTAGTATTACGAAATCGAATTCCAATTAAAACAAAGTGTTCTTCAAGAAGTTTCACAAATAAATACAAATTCTATTATCTTTTGCCGTTACTGAAAGTGAAAAAAGCAGCTAAAATATATGAGAAAAAAAGAATTTGTTGGTAAAACGCAAAAAAAAGAAAATGTATTACAGAGTGTTTCAAAACCCTTAGAAGAATTTCTGTTTCTTATTTTTTTATTTTCGCTTTCCTTATTTAACCAACCAATGTTTCTGAGTATTCTGTTCTTGACTTATACAATGAGACTGTTTCTTCTGAGTACCAGTTTCTTCTTAAACTAAGATTTTCTTGTTTCTTTTCTGTTGCAGAAGCAGTAAAGAAAATGGGCAACGAATAATCTGTAAAAGTTGGTGAAAAAAAAAGAAAATTTTACAACATTACTACTGTACAGCGTCATTTCTCTTTTCGAGCAATAAAAACTGAAATTTTAGAAATTATTTAGACTGTCCAAAAACACTATCTTTTCTTTTACAGTTTTTTGTTGAAAACAAATTCAAAAAAACAAGTGAAAAGATGTAAAGAAAAAGGCATTAACTGTATAAAATAGTATTATTTCAAATATTATACCAAAATTTTACAAATCAAACTATTATTGGTTTTTAAACTTATATCTGTAATGTGCATCATTAATCTGAATCTTACCTGCCAAATAAAACACTTAGCTGTATTACAGCAAAAAAGAAAAGTTAACAAATCTTTAGAAAAATTTTTTAAATTTTTATTATTAATACAGTTTCACATTTAAAAGCACAAA
>UXUI01007259.1:51150-62259 GCA_900576705.1 Enterobius vermicularis | reverse complement strand
TTTTTTTTTTCTTTTTTACAGTATCGTTAATGATAGCACTGTGGTAGCAAATAATATTGTAAACCAATATTATATCAGTGTTTATTTACTGTCAGTTAATTGATTCAATTTGATTTATAAGTGAACTTATGGTAGATTTATTTATGCCAGTTAAAAACTATGTAAATAATTAGCGGCAATTGAAAAATTCAAGACGACAAAAAAAAAAAAAATACTAAACTAGAAAAAATTGTTGACCTCAATTTTTTTGTTATACTTTGTCTTCAAAAACAGTCTTGTACAAAAAACTATCACACAAAACATCACTGACCGACCTAACTGAGCCAAACTGTTGATCAATTACTTGAAGGGTACGAAATTGATGTTGACGATAACATAAATGATATTGAAAATAAATAGCTTCTGTTAATCTCGTTCTACGGCTCAAAACGGTTTGGCTTGGGGCTGTGATGTTAAAAACATTTAAAACATTTGCATATGGTTCAAAGCATCTAGATTCAAAAAAAATAAAAAAAAAAAAAGCAAATGAAAGGCAAAAAAGAAAATTAAATTAGAACCTCATGTAAGTAGCCAAAATTGTAAACATATGTTTTGAAAAGGTTCTATTGCTTCTCTATTAATTGTATCCTTCTTTTTCCCATTCTTTATAATGTTTTGATATCAGATCACAGTCCTTCTTGAAATAAGCAGCTTTTCTTTCCATATTTCTCTTGATTTTTCCAATTAAATAGAATAAAGTTTAAACTAGAAATAAAAAGAAATAGTCACAATTAAATGATTACATAACGTTGAGACGATTAACAGCCAATAATTTTATCTCTCTCTTACATTTTAACTTATTCTGGTTAATTTTACCTTTAATAAAAAAAAAAGAAGATAAAAAGAAAACTTTAGGACGAAAGATAACCTTCTTGCTATAAAATCTTCTGCAACACTTACCCCAGACTTCTCTATCATCCTAAATCTGTCAGGCAGACGACTAAGTCGGGTGAACTGAACCGCGAACTGTTCAGTGCATCATAAATCGAAAGGCTTCCTTCATTATACCAGCCATTAAAAGCGCTTGAGAAAGCGCTAACAATTAGTTTTGTCTTCATAGTAAGAATAGATTTTCATTTTTTCATTTATGCCTTATTTCACATGTTTTTTTTTTTTTTTTTTTTAGATTGTTCTCTCTCATGGGTAAAGGGCAAAGTAAAGAAGACAAGAAACTGGACGGTTCAATAAAGAAACGAGCCAATAGAAGATTGACTGTTGAGGAACTTAAAGAATTAGAAGAAATGACTTATTGTGAGTTAAGAAAAACTACAAGAATTCTCATTAAATTGATCACCAATCAAAATTGTTCATATTGTTTTGTAAGACAGAATCTTCCTACAATTTTTCACAAAAAATTTTCATAATCAATATTTTCATTCGCATTTCAGCTTCTAGCTTTACAGTTTATTATATGATTGATAAACCAGCTTATGAGACGTTAACAATTTTTAATTCAAAAGTCTGCAAGAGGAAACCACAATTACGAAACAATGAATTATTAATCGATAATTTTTTTAGTTTTGAAAAAACGACAAACAAAATCTGTTTCAACAGACATGTAATTTACCAGAAATGTAATTTGGTTAAAAATCTTTGCAATATCAATTAAAATTGTCTCCCGATGCAAATTCTTCAGTTTTTATAAGCACGTTCACCAGAAAAGAACAGTTGTTATTTTCTTTCATACCTTCTAAAAACAATTTTTTAGTTACTCAAAATGAACTGAAAAAATGGTACAAGGATTTCTTACGAGACTGCCCAACTGGCGAACTCAGGATACATGAATTTCAAAGTATTTATAAACAATTCTTCCCACGCGGTGACCCATCCAAATTTGCTTCTTATGTTTTCGGTGTCTTCGACAGTAATAAGGTAAGACAGCATCCCTAAACCTTATTCTTTCATCTAAAACCTTTTTAATGACTCTGGTCATACAATATCCTATGTAACGACAGTGGTTTTTCTACTGTGGTAGTTTTCTCAGGCCATTTGTTTCCTTTAATTTGAAAAATATTTTTAAAGCTTATAACAGAGGGTTTTGATTTTGTAAAAATGTAAAAAACCATTAGCAGAAAATAAAATTTTTTTTATAGAATATAAATTTAGAAGAAAACTCGAAAGTCAAAAAATTTCTAAAGCGGTGGTTATAAGGCGTAGTAACATTTTTTACGGTTTAACAATAGAAAAGCTAACAAACTGCTGTGTTTTCTATAAAAGTCATACTTCTGTCATTTGCAGCCCTTCATTTACAAAACTTTTTTGAATCAGCATCACTGATTGCATTTCTTACTTTGAATTTTTAAATTATAAAATGGTAAACTTTACCA
Organism: Enterobius vermicularis; assembly: GCA_900576705.1. NCBI lineage: Eukaryota > Metazoa > Nematoda > Chromadorea > Rhabditida > Oxyuridae > Enterobius > Enterobius vermicularis. Next base: position 59,893 of record UXUI01007259.1, on the reverse strand, counting down.
CTATGGTAATACAGAACATTTCAGCTAGCAAAAGCTTATTTTATTCTATCTTTCTATCATTTCATGTAAACTATATTTCATATTTGTTGCTGAATATTTCAACCAACAGTTCTTTCAAGAAGTTTATCTACTTAAAGTAAATACACCTATCACGCTTCTTCAACAAAAGTTACACACTTAGAATACTAGAGAAGCAAGACAATATCACACAAAAAATCCAAAAATTCTTAGCAGAAGGCTCTTTTTTAAAGACTGCTTAGCCTGTCGTGTATTCTGTCAAAAATGAGTTAACTCTGTTCCTTTAAGTTACAGCCAAAAAGACCAACTTTTTGAAGGATGACGAATTGAACAAACAATGAATTAACCAAAAGCTCAAAAAATCACATCCGCTTAAAAAAAGCAGTATAGCTGACAGTCAGTCAAACCTGAAGAAGTGAGAATCCATAAAGATTCTCGCATATACAAAAAAACAAGCTGGCTGTTTACCACGAGGCACTTCTGGTTTTTTACTTCAGTGCTATAATACTAATTAGAATGTATCAGTGAAAACTTGAAAGAACGAGCGTTATAAAATAAATAAACTTTTCTCAACACCTTTGAAAATACTGAGCATCTGTACATTGCACCTTCCAGGACTCAGCTCTAGAGGAAAGCTGCATTAAGATAAGAATATTTCACTGGTTTCTTAAAGATAATGAAAACACTGCCTTTAAAAGCTGGTGTTCTCGCAAACTTTCCCACTATTCCATTTCTTCGATTCTGTTTGAAATCGTTTTTTCTTGTCAGCAGTTGTTCTGGTTGTGCTTGCTGACATTTGCCATCACCTAGAATCTTGCTGAAAGACGTACAGACTAGTTGGATGAAATAACAGAGGAGATGAAAAACCAAACTAGTTTGCTGTCGAAAAAACTCGCGCTGGGCATTTTAGAAGTAGAATCTGCCTTTTTTTTGTGTGGTACAAAAAACATCTTAAACTGTTGTTAAAATTCTCTCAGATCTTTTGCATTTCTAAGTTGCTTTTTAGGATTTTTTAAAGGATTTTTAAATTCTTATCAGATAATTTCTTGAATGACAAATTTTATCTGAAAATGACAAAACAGTCTTTTTAAAGTTCCTTCGAAGATACTCCAGTTAGAAAACTTCGTTAACGATTGACGCAGCTTTACCGAAGAACTTTATCAATTTCAGGATGGTTACATATCATTTCGGGAATTTATCATTGCGCTTTCAATTACTTCACGAGGATCATTAGATGAGAAACTCGATTGTAAGTTTTTTTTAAAACTTATTAGTCTGGAGGGTCAGGCTACTTTTAAACAGTTTTATTTTTTGACATCAGTATTAGCAGATCAAATTTCAAATATAGATAAGCTCTAAGCCCGCTTTCCTTACCAGAACTTCACCAATTGACAATCGTCAATTATTTTTTCCTACTTTAGACATGCTCCACACCCAGTTATTTCATATTCAGCATCATAAAAGCCAAAACATATAAAAATTCTATCACGAAATCATAGGAGTAACTTTAACTTACTTTGGCTTCATATCTATTGCTGTTCACTGCAAGTGCATGCAAAGATTACCAAATTCAAGTACTAGTGCAAAATACCTTGCTAAGAAATGAAATATCTAGAGTTAGTAAAATTATTGCAATCTATATTTATATCTTTATATATTTATGTATTTATATATTTATAAATTTATATATTTAGGCCATTCCATGCCAACTGGCACATTTTTTCCTCTTCGCATCCCAAATTTTTTTGAATGTTACTGATTAGCAGCGTCTAGGCCAGTATACAGAAAGCCGAAAAAAAATCTGGAAAAGAGAATTCCCGGTCAAGTTACATCGTCTCAAAATTGCAAAATTTGCCAGGTTGTCGCTTGGCACGCTTACCTTTGCAGACTTTTAATTTAGCCTGTCTTCAATAGACTTTGACACTTTTTATTAAATTTATCATTTCCTAAATTTTTAAATGCATTTTAAATTTTTTTATTCTAACAAAAAATCATATAGATATAGTAAAAGTAATATTTCAAACAAACATAGAAAAAAAGTGTTTTTGAATTTTTCAAAAAAAAAAATTTTGTGCGGAATTTTTTGCGCTACAAAACAGCAGACTTCAATAGCAGCGATTTTTCGGTGTTGAGAGTTATGAACCAGAAAAGAATGTGAAACTGAGAAACCTGCTGTTTTTACAGTAATTCCATGTATTTTACATGACAAAACCGTTTTTGAAATTCGCAGACACCTGCTTTAAGAATCCGGTGTGCTTTAAGCGTTGGAAATTTCTTAAAAAAGTTGTATTTTACTTTGAAATATCAACAGATTGTTATTCTGCGTGTAAAAAGTGGTCTTCGTTTCAGTACCTTCTCACTTTTGTATTTTATTCTGTTAAAATTTTATATTAGTATACATTTTGAAGTCATGAAGAAGTCTAAAAAACCTACTGCTTTACCTGATTAGCTGCTGAGTTAAAATTCACCTAGGAGTTTTTATTTTTCTGGAAAGCCACAGAACAAAATTTCAAAAAAAAGAACAACAAGTTGAGCTATTGCAAGTAACTTTAACTTGTACACTATAAACATAATTCTAAGTGTCTAGAAGTTACGAAATACAAGAAGAAGAACACTGTAAAATGGAAACTACATCTGACAACTCTACAGGATAATAGTTTGTTAATATTTCAAAGTAAAACACAACTTTTGTAACAAATTTTCAACAATTAAAGCATACAAGATTTTTCTAGTAGCTGCCTGTGGCTTTCAAAAGCAGCTCAGGATCGTTTTGTTCTACATTCCCTTCCGGCTCGTAACTCTTGATACCAAAAAACCGCCATCACCAAAGCTTGATATGTTGTAGAGTAAAAAATTCTACACAAAATTTGTTTTTCCTAAAAAATTTAAAAGCATGATTTTTTTTCTACCTTTGTTTGGAATACTTCTTTTACTAAATACATGTGATTTTTTATTAAGATCAAAAGATGTAATATGCATTTAAATAGTCAGAGAACAATAAATCGAATGGTTAATCTAACAAATAAAAAACTGTTAAATTCCATCGAAGAAAGGCTAAATTACAGGCCTGCAAAGTCACTTATTTCAAACGACAATCTGGCAAATTTTGTAACTTTGTGGAGGTGTTAAATGAATGCACTTTTCCAGGTTTTTTCCCCGGCTTTCTGTATACTAGATTGAGTTCTATAAGTCAGCAAAATTTTAAAAAAAAACTGAGATATAAAGGCAGAAAAGTGTGCAATTTGGCATGGAACGACCCATTTATATGCTTATACATTTATATATTTATTTATTAGTACACCTATATATTTACATGTACAAATATATAACTTATAAATTACTTAGTCACTTGTTTATTTATGGTTTTATGATATGTTTCAGCACTAAAATCAGGTATGTTAAGGGCAGATTTTGTTAAATGCACACTTTTAGGGGCATTTTCATTATACGACGTAGACAAAGACGGCTACATAACTAAAACCGAGATGATTGAAATTGTTGACGCAATTTATTCAATGATAGGTAATGTTGTGGACTTCTCTGAGGGCGAAGAAACTCCTGAAAAGCGGGTTGCCGTAATATTTTCCAGCATGGATCTCGTAAGTTTTTCTTTAGAAAACTGCATAGTATGGGTAAGAAAACCAAAAACTGTAGAAATCCAACAGGTATTCTAGACATTTATAGACAAAATTGCAGTCTTGACACTCAGCTTTTTAGAATGTCGTTGTTTGAAAGAGCAACGTAGCTTACTGTTAAGAAGTTGGAAACTTTGGCGCGTATAAATCGTATTGAAAACTGATATTATTTGTACAAAAAGGAAACAGTTGAAAGCACAAAGAAACTTGCAGATAAAAGAGAAAGAGTTGAAGAGCTTTGAAATTTTTGGATTGTTTTGTTGTGAAAAAAAGCGCTAAAGAACGTAAGGCAGAGACGTCGAGAAAATAAATGATGCAATTTTTGATTTCTGGAATATTATATTACTGTTTGGGAAAATAGTAGAAAATGTAAAAGTGGAAAATTTTTTTGCCAGCGCCTGAAACCTCAGAGGTTTTTTTTTTCGGTCTTCCACTTGCTTCGCGTCTTAATACACTCAATAAAATTTTTCTTCGAAGTGACCAGATGCCGACACTGCATAAGCAGAAACCCTTGGAGCTGTAGTGTGAACCATTGCCGTAGCTATAATATAGTAAATGTGATTTCAAAAAAAAAGCTCTTGAATTACTAATCTGTTTGAAACAATAAGTGATGGTAATGCTATTTTAAGAGTCAGCGGCGGCAGCGAAGGTCTTGAAACAAACACTTGTCTTAGCTTGTTAGATCATTCTCTGTTTTATCGATTACTCATACAGCTACTTCAGGCGCAACTTTCGCTTCTTCCAGGCTTAATTTTTTTTATCAGTTCACGTAAGGAGTACTGTAAAGTTAAATTAAAGAAAGGCCACAACAGCAGAACAGACGTCCAATTAAATACGGTAGGGTATGGGTAAATTTTTATCACTGAAGGAAAGGTGTGAACCAAAATAGCAAAAAGTGTCAGCTGTTGTTGAAGTAGAGCGCTTTTCCAGAGTCGTTTACTTTCTTTCGCTTAGAGACATTTAAATTGAGAAGAACCTGTAGTGAATGAAAAATCTATGAAAAAAAATCTTTTTGCAAGTCGGTAATGCAAAAATCTTATTTTACAGATAGTTTTGAACTTGTCTGATGTAAATTTTTAAGCAAGTTTCAAAAAGCCAATGCTATCGCAGGTAATACGGTCAGCAACATCTTTCACTTGCGGCTTTTTGACCTCAAATTATCTTGATAATGTTAATGTTGTTCACGATTTTTCTCTCCCGTCTACCACTTCAAATGTATTTGGGTATTTTTGATCTAGCGAGCTGTTTTAGGCAATGAAAAAGCTGCTACGGTTGCCACAGAAAAGTTACTGGTAATTGATGGCATTTAAGAGGACTAAACTAGATTCAAGCTCACATTTTGAGAGCAGTCTCTACATTTTGTAGTAATGCAGCGAAAAAGACCACCAATGGTTATCATCTTGATTTTAGAACCTTGATGGAAAGTTAACTCGTGAAGAATTTAAAGTGGGTTCAAGAAACGATCCATGGATTGTACAAGCATTAACGATGGATTCATAAAACCAGGTGATCCTCCTCATGAATTTAATTATAAAGTTATAATCTTGAATTTATGACCAGCTTTAAACTTGCTATATTGGAAAAGAAGGTTGAAAGATGTACCGTAACTAATCTGCTCAAGTAATCTTTGCAGTTCATTTCAGTCGTCACCTCAGTTGATTTAAGCCATTACACGTTCTCATTCATTATCCTAGTGTGAAAGCTTGTTCCTTTGAGGCAAATTTTTTTTGTCCCATTCACAGTACTACACGCTTCAATGCTGATACATACTCACCGCTCCAGAAACCTGTAAAACTGGACAGCTACCTCAACTAAATCTACAGCAAAAAAAAAAATTTACAGTTATATTGCGCATCTTCAATTTCTAGACTCCCTTTGGGACAGTTACTGAAGGTAGCCTCTAGTTCTGTTTTTCATGGCCTGCTCCTTGTTTACTAACCAAAATGGATTTACATTAGTAATACTGTTTTTTTTTTTTGCTAAAGTAAGAACAAACTTTAGTGGCATTCAGTCTTCGCCTAAGCTTAACACTATTAATTGAAATAAGTTCTATTATGACCGATACTTTGCAGCTTACACAACAAACTCTGGATGACCATAAAGGTAAAACACGGTAAGCCTGAACTGTGACAGCGTTGTCAGTCTCTGCAATGTGGTTTTGAAATTTAGTGTTACCATATTACTTCCTTTTACCGTGTCAAGAAAAATCACTCAACGTTCCTCTGTGAGAGAAAAAGCTAAAATCTTAAAAAGACTTCATTGGTATTCTAATACTGCAGCGAAATTAAGCACAAAAAAAACGGATGTAATCAGAACGGTGTACTTGATTGCCCAGATTGTCTAGCAACAATTTTACCACGTGACGCAGAGCTTTATTTTGCAATTACATTACTTGGGTAACAAAATGTCCTTACCACGTAAAAAGCTATAAAAAAACTTTGGTCGAGATATGACCACACTTACAGCTAGTAGTTCTCCTACGACTTTAGCCAAAAAGGCTTTTCGGCGTAAGAAGAAACTACTTTCAAAAGAGGGATAAAGAGAAAGCAATAAGGCGTAAAAAATGGAAGACATTCAAAGAAACCAAAAAAACCAAGCCGTTATGTGAAGAAAATACATCCTGCAGAAGGATTTAAGGTTACGGCTGACAAAGCTCTCCAATGTCGTTTATTCACCGCCATAAACCTGACATTCTTTAGGAAAGCATGCGCATTTCTTCAACATATTCTTAATCAAAAGATGGAATTCTGGCAATCTGTGTTCACCCTCTTCGCCACTCCCCCTCAAACAGAACTCAACAACGAATGCAATTCATATATGAAGGAATTAAATCATTATCATGCAAGCTCGCTGACAATGGGGTCGGGAGCTGTACTGCAAAAAGGCGGAAGTCACCCGGAGCAGCTTCGAACTAGAGCTAAGTAAGAACAAACCCTCATAGAGCAAATTTAATGTACGAGAGCACAATATTAAACGAGTATTTGAACAGATCATGCCCAAACGTTTGTTCCTCTAATTTGAGTAAAAAACCAAAATGATAAAGTCATCCTGATTGAAAAATAACCAGATTGTAAACAAAAGTTTGTGCATATAATGCTCAAAAATCCTCAACCCCGAACATCTTCAAATGGAAACAGTTAAGTGAGAGTAGTTTTAAAAAATCGTGTTTCAAAGAATAGAATCAAAGCCCCTCACCGCGACATCTTTATAAGAAAGATTCTTTGAAAATCTATTATCAGTCGAAATTTCGATGTTTTCAAGGTGCTGCTATTACCACAAAAAAACATCATATATGCCTTGTCTTTTATTTCAAAATCTTTTTCCAGTTCAAAAACAAAGTTTATTTATCTACCACGTTGTTTCTAGAACACCAGATTAAAATTCCTTTTCTCCCTGGTTGCAGTTCTTAAATGGAATACAGTAAGGAAATAAAAACCTCAATGAACTTTATCTGTCAGCAAAAGAATGCCTCAAGAAGAGAACTGTAAACTAAGTCGTACTGAACATTATAATATGCTACGTTTCACAGACTATGCTGTAAGTAATCCACTTGAAAAAAACCAAACGACCAAAAAGCTAAATTAGTAAAAACCAGAAAAATTTGTTTTCAAACGAGGTACCTACACTCAAACTAAGAAGTCTAGTGTACTAAAGTCCCGTCGAAAACTTCGAGTTGCTTCATAAATGTGGGGTATGGAAAAGTTCCGGAATGACTGCAGAGTTAACCCTTTGGCGATAACTCCGCTATCGATAGGATGAAGCGGTGCTATTGCCTTCTTCTGTTCAGAGGGAAAAGCGTGCACCCCTTATCAGTCTTCATCAGAGTTTACGTTCTGAACATCCAGAGCATTCGGATTCGCCTTCGCCTGCAATCTTTGGTCCAAATCGGGACAAGAAGTTATCCAACGCTGCATCCTCTTCTAAATTAATAAGTACTCAAATTTATCTCCAAAAATCTGAAAAAATTCAAAAAGAGAAACCTGCAGTGCGGCGCTGTCCTTCTTTGTCACAGGTACTGCACTACTCACAACGCAAGTAATTATTTCATCTAGTCGAGCAATTAGCTTTTCGCAAAGCGTTATTTCGGTGCTGTTCGGTTTCCAAGTATCAACTTCCAACAATTTGTAAAGGAAGTGGTCCTTTATAAGGTTATCATCTTTCTCTTCAACAAGATAAAATAACAATAAGTAGAAACGCCCAATAAATCGATCAGAACACATTTACCACGCTACTATTAATTGTATTTTTACCACTAAAACTACTTCAAATAACAGATTAGATATATCTTTGTAAAAAAATACGTGGACTGCCCCAGAAGCTCTTTCATCTCTACTATGAAGCAGTTTTTTACAAAATTTTGCTGACTGGCAGAGCCAAACCTATTCCATTCCAAAATTCTACTGTCACAAACATCGAGATTCCTCGTCCTCAGAAAACGACAATAACTAGAAGCGCCCAATAAGTTGATCAGAACACGTTTATCACTTAACCAAAATGTACCTTCATTTATCAGTTACTTGGTCTAGTTACCAAAGGTTAACAATTTCTGCATGTTAAGCATTAACAAGAGACGTGAATCCATAACGTTCGCATTACTCTGTGTCCTCTTGCTTTTCAGCGATAGAGTTCTAAATATTAGAATTGGCCTAGCGTTGTCGCCACAGATGTTGTACACGGCAGTGACATCTTTCATAACTAATAACCACTACCATCAACTACCACAACATTGAATGACAACATTCAAAACAACGTTCTTTTCAATTAATGTTCTTCACATTATGTGCACATCAGCATCACTTGCCGTTCTGATGACCGTGAGGTTTCGGAATTCAAGATTTTTGCCCATTATTCAAACTGTATTTTACTCTTCAACTGTATGCTACCATAATACCCACCAAGCAAAAGGTATTATGATTTTTACTGTAAAACTAAAGTCATTTAAAAATCAATTTTTTAAAAACAGATACATATTCTTTTTGTTGCCAAGATATGGCTATAAAGAGTGAAAAATAAGTAGTTACAATATTGTTTGGAAAACGCACCACAAGGCATCCAAGCATAACTGACTAACTTCAAACCCTTCCTACCAA
>UXUI01007259.1:32255-51058 GCA_900576705.1 Enterobius vermicularis | reverse complement strand
AAAAAAAAAAAAAATAAATAAATAAATTACTTTCATCTTAAACTATGAAAGTAAAGTTTTTACCTCAAGCTTGTGTAACAATTCTGAGTTAAATTTGTGCTCTAATTAAGGAACTTCCGTGCTAAAAACACTTGAAGAGCTTCAAGGATAATTCGCGTATTCCTACAGCAATGAAGTATCACGTAAATAAATACCTAATTTCTGGAGTGCATATTTTAAGGCAGCCAGAGCAATTTGAGAAGGTGGATATAGCAACATAGCGTCACCAAATAATGCTTTCTAAAAAAAATTGCTCACTTTTTTTTAAATAAAAATAAGTTTTGCCCACCACAAATGGCAAAAGTTGAAGTACCAAAAACTATGGAGTGGATTGAATGTAACAGTGTACGGTATTTCAAGCACATCTTTATAAAAGTTGACTTATAGACTTTTTCTAAAAATTTTTTGCCCAACGAGGATCATCACTTAGTCTGGAGGCTTATAAGAACACTAACAAAGATTTTTCCCGTTAAAGATTTATGATGAATGTGATTACGCTAGAGGTTTTATAGCTATGTTCATTTCAAGGTAGTTTTAGCTCCTGCTAACTTGTTTGACAATTTACACCTCCGTTTGAAAAATAATTGCACCCGATTTTCTAAAAATAGCCAGGATTTAAAGAAACTCAAGTAAAATTTAGAAAGGTAAGATTTCCTTTTCAGCAGTTTTAGTGATTTATAAAGTCTGACTTCAATCCTCAAAGCTGAGAAGAAGAAAAAAGTTAAACTTTTCACTTTTGCAATCTCAAAAGATTAAAGAAATTAATTCTTTTAAGCATAAGAGCCGCAACTAACAGCCAATATCAAACGCAATAATCCTGAAAAAAATGAAATACGAATAGATCACCTTAAAGAAGTCAGAAGCATGCGGGCGCACTTGTTCCAAATCAAAACCGAGAAGTGATCTTGTCTTCATCTCAAGAAGATGTCCTTCAAAAGGCCGAAAGGGACAGTGAACTGTTAAATGATAATTCAACTTTAACATTATCTCAGGTTCCATGGATAGAATTGTTTCCGCATTGGATTTGGGAGTTCCTGACCTCAAACTTTATTTTGATAATAAAAACCCAGCTATATGACAAAAAAACTGCAGTTATAAAAATATATCTTCTACCTTAAATTGCTCACAAATTCGTCAATTGAAAGGTTAAATTCATCTACTTTGGCAGCAAGATAAAAGCAGCCCATCATCACACTTTTGGGGGAATACTCCATTATTGAATGCTTTAAGTAAAACCGTTTGAAATATGCAAACGCAGTCCACAACACAGAATGCCACATTGCAGGTTTGAAGTCTTCAGCAAACCTTTGAAAAAAGATGACTGGTAAAAGTAATTCGGTTAAAGCCAAAAAGTGGAAAAGTATTTTGTTTCAAGCTCTCAAGCCTCCCTTTGGGAATAAAAAACCGCAAGAATCAAATTGAAGATTGAACCTGACTCCCGTTTCAGTTACTATGCTGCGCAATGTGCTTTCTTCTTGAGGAGTGAGAAAAACATCTTCCTCTCCTGGTTCCAAAACTGACTCATATTTCATACGAAATCGTTCATTGGCTTGTCTTCTAAAAAATTCAGCAAAGAAATGATTAAGCAAGTCTTCTGTAATCATAAGTCCTAAACTTTCAAAAACAAAACTGTCATTTAACACATCGAAGAAGATTACCAGCAAACCAAGCCATAATTTGAAAGTATCCGGGTCCGAACAAACAAATGAAAAATCACTGGTATTTACCTTAAGTCAGCAATTACAGTCGCTGAGGCAAATGTATATTCCCGCTTCTGCGTACTTGTCGAGTACATAGACTCACGTGTTTGGAAGCAACACACTCTTAAAAAGTCGGTGAACTGAAAAACCTAGTCTCCTTCGCCCCCTTTGAACCTCAATCCTTTCTACTTCTAAATCGAAACGTAAGAATCTGAAACTTGTCGTCGCCAATAAGCCAGAATAAATGTTGCATTAAAAACCTTACTTCCAATATATTTTTTTTCCAGTTCTTAACTCAAAATGAGAATAATGCTGTATATACATAGGCCAGAAGATCCTTACGCTTTACGAAAGAAACATTGACAAATTGACAATAATTTAATTGTAAATCATGCAAAAACACATTAGAACAAAATGAATATAAATCTAAACAGAGTGACGTAGACACAAGTATAAAAAAGAGAAATTTTTCATTGTACAAACGAAAGACATTTATGTTCGAAAAACGACTGTGGATTCACCAACCACAAGCTACCAGGTAACGGTTTACGAGGCTCACTTCATCATTTGCATAACCTTACTTGCAAAAACAGCCAAAATCTAGCTTAGTCAGAAAAAACCACATATGTACACCCGTATATCAAACTCATTTTCATCTTAATACAGTGGAAGAACATAAGATTCAAGTTTAAAATTCCCACATTCAAAGATAGACCAAAACCATAATTAAAAAATTATGGATAAAAATTCTATTTTGAAAGACCCTATTGAAGCTCAGCCAGCAGAAACGTCTTCAAACAATCTAAGGTTAAACATACTTTGCCAAAAACCTTCGAAAAATGATAACAATGACTAGACAAACAGCCCCGATTTTTTCAAATCCTTCCTAAAAACAGAGTAGACTGAGGAAGAGTATTAACAGAAGCTGGTGTATAAGAGTAGGATTCAGATACCATAACAGCAAAGTATTATATAAAGACTTTGTAACGCTATATGCAAGCATAATGATTCCCTAATACACGACTACAAACTTTAACTATAGTTCTCATTCAACCAAGCAAATTCTTACTAATCAACATTTTCAAAGAAATCTGTATAAATTAGCCCTCCCCAAATAAACTGGTTGAAAGCATTTCAAGTGGTTTGGTTGAAAGTGCCAAAAACCTGAGATGGCTTGCACATTAAAAAGTTCCGATAGCAAGTGATTCATATGACAAAATGTGATAAAAGGTTTTTTGATGACATTATCCAAGTGCGTCCAGCGCGTTGCAATTCTTGAATTCATATTCAAATCGGCATAGGGAAGGAGGTGAGTCAGACTCTTCAGAATAATCAGAGAGAGGACTCAAACTACCGGAGTGTTCATTGGGCAGCACCTGAAGAAAGTAATCCGTTTTGGTGATGCACTTAGAAAACCAGCTTATAAAAAACCTAACGAACCACATGTAACTTACCTTTTCACTTGCTTTTCGTTTTCTAGCTTTTCTGCAGTCAACCTTTTCATCGTTTGGAGCCATACGAAAAGACCTATGCTCCTCATAATATTTGCTGTGCTGCTTTTTTAGATGAGCGACAGTTATATCATAACTAAATTCTAGTGTATTAGATTTACAATGCTTGAAATTCAGATCCTTCCAAGACAAAACAGTAAACTCACCTTTCAAAAAACCTCCCGCAAACAAAGCAAAAGTTCTTCTTCTCAGGAAAAAACCGACGATTATGTCGGACAGTGATATGATAAGCCAATGTATATAAAGATGAAAACGGTTGTTTTTCAACGCAATCACTGTGCATGCAGGTCAACAATCCAGCATCAGCAAGCTCTGGATAACTTGCAAGCCTATCGGCGAGCAACCTCTGCGGAAAAAAAAAAGATGTGAAGATGTGACTTAGATGAGTCTGCAGTCAGTTTTTTAAGCAAGTCTGATCACGAAACGTACCAAGACACTAAAATTATTGCAAAATAGAGCAGAACCGCAAACCTACTTCATCAAAAAATGCGTATCTAGCAGGGGCAACTTTTGGATCATTATCTCGCCGACGCAGATTCATCTCCCTATATTTTATAGAATGATCCTGTGGTACAATCAAAGTCACTTTATCCGACAACAAAGGCTCCTTCTCGGCCATGTTCTTCGGAACGGTCACAAAGACCTATATTTTCAAAAATACTTCCAGGCTTTTTTGAAGCATGTCAAACTTTCCTGTCTCATCTGGTATTTGTTAATTCACCAAAATGGAAAAGATATAACCAAGTTAACTCTCCTAGTAAAATGAGGGGAATCCGAATTTTAGCATTAAAAGTCCCTGAGAAATTTACATTGCTAAGACAAAATAATAATGTAAAAAGCTTTCTCAGCTAATAAACCTGTCCAAGTTAAAACCTATCCAACCTATCCAAGAAGTCAAAAACTTACTGGCAGATAGTCATAACTATTTCTTGAACAATAATTTATAGTATTTCTTACTCTGAAAATAGTAACTAAACAAAGTTTATTATCCCCTAATCCCATTGTATGGAAGTACCAACCTGCTGTCCGTGCTGAAAAGTAGTTGTGGGAACTGGTCTCCAGACGCTAGGCAACCTTTGTAAGAACACCGTGTCCTTAAATAATGTAACAGTTAGAAACCCCTATAATTAAACCCCATGCAAAACAAGAAATAATGATTAACAAATGAATGGAAACATTCTGTACAGTTTCTTGCAACTTTTACCTTACTAGCAGCCAGTTTCTTCGAATAATGTTCTGCTCTCTTACTAATGGCATTTACAATATTTGTCCTCCGTAAATACGCTTTCTTTTTCATCGGTTGTTCTAGATTGCATATAGTTTTTGAAAAATTACACTTTTAAAAACCTACTAAGATTATCTTTAAAAAAAGGAAAAAAACTAATTTGTCAAGGGCTAAAGATAAAGAGGTTCGACACCAACAAAGAACTGAGTTAAAAATTTCCTTGTGAAAATGGCGAACCGCAGTCGACATTTAACTGATAAAGCTACGGAAGAAGTTCAAAAGAACGATGCTGAAAGTGTCATTTCTGATGTTGCGTCTAAATTATTAAGTGAAAAACACTTTGCGCTAACCTGTGGAATCCAGCAACACAGCTTGAGGATCTGCAGATGAACAGTTTAATTCAGACGTAGCTTTCTCATTAACTTGCTGCACATCTGAAGATGATGGCCTTGAGATTTCTAATAGAGATCTGCATATTACGCGCTTATGGCTGATAAAATTTACAATACTTCGAAACAAATTTCGGCATTCCCTTAAAAATAACAAACGATAATAAGAATAACATAATGAAAACTTGATATAATATAAATCAAAAATTCTATCAGGGTAAAACTGCATCTCAATCAGAAAATTTGCCGATCACGATAACTAAAAAATCATGTTACAAAAAATACCTTATTTAGTACTTCCAATGAACTACATCAGAAAGAAAAAACTTTACAACACTTTTTTGCTAGCAGCAAGACAATCTACATGGGGAACAAAATAGAAGAAATAAACATTTTAGCAACTTCTTATGAAAACATATCATGTACGAAACCTGCATTCAAAAATAACACTACACTCGTTAGAGATAAGATTCCGAATCTCAGGACTTGCATCCTGCCAATATCTCACAACTGCTTGCGTTCCGTCTTGCACCAGTGGAACTGGCTGTTGCAGTAGAGGGAAATCATCGGCGTTATTTGGCATTATCTAAATATAAAAACAGCAGTGGCAGCAGAAATGAAACCTTTCCTTGATTAAAGCCGACCAGCTTAGAAAGTTTGGGACAGACACTGTTTTACATTACACTACATTTCAATCAAATCTATAAAAATTAGACGTCGGAAGTTCTAACCGCCACAGCAATCGTAGTGATTTCAGATAAAAATTCATTTTAGAAACCCCTTTCTCAATTAAAAAAGAAATTTTGGCATCTAAGAGACTTCTGGCTATACCTTTAAGGACCAGTAACCCCTGCTTTGACATATTGATACCAATAATTAAAATATGGCAGTTCGAACTTAAATTTCACATAATTTTGTTACTCATAGAAGAGTTCAAGAGAAAAATTTAAGTTTTAATCTGTCAAACCAAATATCCATCTGGTGTCCACGCGTTTTACCGACTATCTACGTGTAACGCATCGCAACAGTGAAATATTTTGACATTTATGATTATTCCCTCCCATTCTTGACCTTTAGGTTAAACTATGCAGTTTCTCTAGCAAAAAATTGGCACCCCACAGCAAGGAAAAGAAAACAAAAGTTGTAATAAAAAAAACAACTACAGAACTTTGTAGTTTAACAGCAACTATACTACAAACCCGTTTCCTGAGCTCAGTCTGCCCCCTCATATTAAACCTTGCCTTTGCAATCAACGTTTTCTTAAATACATATCAAATTCTTTCAGTCGCTTCACCACACTAAGGACTATTAGAAACCAAATCAAACAGCAATCTTAAGCAGATCATAATGTACGGCTACCTGCTCTGAGAGGCACTAGAAAGCATTTACATTCAAGAAAGCCTCATTTCTACCAGAACATCGTGCTCCAGAAAAATAAAGCAGTACAAAGTCATAAATATGACTTTTGAACAAGTATTATATTTTTACTTTTACAAATTGACGAACTTGGTGGGCGACATTTGATTTTAGTTTTTAAACTTCTTCAAGTATTATTTTGTCCACAAAATACACTAAAAACTTTGAACAAATTACTGGTAAACCTTCCTAGACGTTAAGGAAAAATACAGCAAGCATCAGTGGAAGAAAAACAATTTATTTCGATCCTGAGCTGTCAAATCAAAGCTAATCAGAGCTCCATAACAATGTTACAAACGTGCTAAGCTCTAAACTGTGCTCCGCTTGATTTTTCTGATATTAAAATACAATGACAAAAAATTAACTTCACCGCCCTTCCACACAAGCTCGGAAGTCTGCAGCAAACAAATTCGGAAATGGTAATAAGTTGAGGTGAAGTTTGTCAGACTTTAAAGAAAATTAAATAACACCGTCCTTCAGAAAAACGGTAACGGACAACTTTATCCGAACAACTTTTAATATTACAAATTTGTATCGGCAATTCTGAACCATTAGAGAAGAAAACACTTTAGAAAGTAAAGTTTACCAAATAAAACAGAAGTTCCTGCCGACAAAAATCAAAAACAGCTTGAAAACTTACAACTGCTCTGCTGACTTTATAAATAACGCAAAAAACAACTCAAAATTTATAGGAATTTTTTAAGCTTCATTTTCTATTCTCTGTTTGAGCCGCGTTATAACACCGAACAAACAAAAAAACAAAAGAAATTTTGAAAAAAAAAAACATGTGTCTTCCGTAAATCCAGTTTTCCGATTTTAAACAATAAAATTACGAAGCAAATATTAGTGACACCGAAGTTCCTTCATCGTATGAGTTGTACACCGCAGCTCATATCAAGGTATTTTTACTAATTAGAAGGATATGTATCTTCAAGCTTACCTCAAATTAGGCCTTTCATTTGTCCGCGAGAATGAGAATATTAAATATTTTCGGATTCAAACGGTCTTCACAACTTCCCCAGCGCTGTGTCAACCTAAAACAAAAGTTCTTTTTCTCATTTTCAAATCCTTAAAAAAACTGACACGTAAGAGCTGAAGCTTTTCAATGTTAAGGGTTCCAAGCCAACAAAACCTGAACTACAGCGATAAGTCTTCGTCAACTCAGCATTTCACAATCCATAAACTTTCACCCCTCTCGACTCTAGATAAAACACGAAACGCCCGCCAATGTTTTATACCAGGGAATCTGCTCATTTAAGGATGCCAAGACTTTTAAATATCTTAAATTTCTGTTAATCAATCAACCAGCCCTGAGCAACCTTTCTAAACCTAACTTAAACTGGTGATGGAGAAACTGCGAAACGTTTCAGTAGTACCATGAGGCAGAAGTATGACAATTTCAGTGCCACTGGTTCCAAAAATACAGCATACTGTAACAGATTACCATTTTTTTTTCTGTAGCACCAGTCACAGTCTTCCTTCGTAATGAGACAGATTCACCGACAGTAACACTACCTGTGCCGAAAATGCCTTATATCATTTACACATACCAAATGGGCAATACTACTACAGCGACGTCTATTCAGGGTTCATACGGCGCAGCATTAACAAAACTAGTTGCCCAAGGATTTTATGGAGAGGAAAAAATGGTTAACAGAAATACGCAAACCTTAACATCGAGGATGAAAAACCCACACTTAACAAAGATGCCGTAAAGTAGTAAATTCTTCAAAAGTATCAGTGAGTGAAAACTCATATCATATATCTAAACAGAAAACCAGAGTAATCATATAAGGATTCGATGGTTGCAGCTATAATGGTGAATTTGTATTGGCACTACATAGTTGCTAAATTCTCAAATTTCAAAAAACGCTATCGAAAAGAAAGGATTCGAAAATTGCGCAACATCCAAAATCTTCCTTCCTCCAGGTACATTACGAACTAGCACAGATGATTCTAATGGTGTAGACCGGTTAATGACATTTTTTTGTCATTAGGAGGTTCTGTAAAGTTATTTTCAAGGATTCATTGTTGTTTTATTGGCAGCAGTGATTTAGGCAACCAATTTCTGAGAGCAGTCAAGAGCAGATCTAGGTATTTTATCGGCTTTTTTGGTCTAACGATTCGTTTCAGTGAAGAGCTTTTTACCAGAAGTATTAGAAGCATTAGCATTTGTTAATCCTTTCCTTTAACCATTTGTGAAAAAAAAGTACTGTTTAGAAAGCTTGTAACACTGTTTTCCAGTGTTCACCTATTCTTCTTACCTGTTCGATTCTTCATGATTCTATACTCACGTTCACACAAATCAGTTCTTTTTTCTCCCATAGTTATTACAGTGTATAGTCTGTGGAACGCGAATCAAAGGAATGAATAACGTTCCTAAACTAAGCGGATGTACTTTGATCAGGAATAGTCTTGTTACATCGGTTGGTTGTGAATGTATAGATGATATACTTGGAGGTGGTTTGCCAGTTTCTGCTATTTACCTCATTGACGGACCAAATGCGCGAACTTATGCATCCACACTTCTTAAGTACTTTGTTGCTGAAGGTAAATGGTTTTTCCGATTAGTGCTTGATAGGTTAGAGTGAGAATGAATTCGCAACATATTTTCTAAAGTTTTTACTACGGACCAAGGTGTTTTTAACTGAGATAAATTTTACAGGAGTATATTGTAATCACGAGCTTTTGATTGGTTCTCCTTTGGTTCAACGAAATGTTACTTTGGCAAAACTGCCTTCGAGAGTTGAGAACGACACTGAGCAGCAAAATAGCAAGCACTGGAATGAAATAGCAGAGGATACTTTGAAAATCGCATGGAGATACTCCAACGCTCCCAGGTCCTCAGCAGGTTCTTCCATTGGAAAAAAACGCATTTATGACCTTTCGAAACCAATGAGTGCAGACCTGCTTGATCATTGCTACATTTCTTATTATCCTTTCGAAGATTTTCCATCACCTACTTATCAAGGTTTATGGTCTGTTGTTAAGGAGGAGTTGCGTAATTCAAGGCACAGTATGCTTCCATATGTTGGTGCAGAGAAGAGCCTTCTGAGGATCGTCTTAGAAGGCAAGTACTTCCGATTTTTTATGTTCTGTTTAGAGCATCTTCTGCGGTAATCATCGTGAGATAGTTTTGAAGGACTTTAAAAAAGCAACTGGTATAGCAACTAAAGGTTATTACTTCAGATGTTTTATAAGTGACTTGATAATTTAGATTTCGGGTCTCCCTTATGGGAAGGCGAAAACGCTCTGAAGTTCTTGGCTTGTTTGAGGTCTTTAGTCACGGAATCTCTGGCCGTTGCTATGATTTTAATAGACTCTGACGGGCTTACTTCCGATATCCAGGTACGTAACATATTTTTTGTTAGATAGTAAACAAATCTTTGAGTTGACTGTTTGGGGAAAGATTTATGGTTTACAGGAGAAATTTTATTCTTATTGTGATGCTGTGTTTCGTTTGGAAGTGCTCGAAGAAGAGAGGATGGTAGCTGTTGACGAGGAAAAGTTTGACGGCTATTTTCGTATAGTGAAATTGCCAACAACATCATCCATTGCCGCTCATCCCGTAAAAGACACAGATCTGGTTTTTGAAGTCCACCGAAAGTATTTTGAGATTAGGGTTCACCATCTACCACCTCAGTTCTTAAACAAGGGAAATGGACAATGTAAATCATTATGTGATTCCGTGTCCGATGAATTTTAATTTGTAGCAAAACAGTAGCTGTGGATGATAAAGACACTTTCACACCAGTTTCTAAAACTTCGACTCTAGTTTTTCTGCTCTTTTAAATTCAGTCTAGCGCATTTTCACTTCGCTTACTTCTTGTTTAAGACATTTGAATTCTTTTGGTAACATTGCAAAAGTAAGATAGCGCTAAATTCCATTATTTTGACAAGTAGTTGTTCTCCGAAAAATTGGTTTTTTTCGTGGTTTTGGGGGAACGTCGTATATGGCTTTAGTCGTAACAAAATTGTAATTGAAACTATTTATGTAACTTAAAGCAGCGTTTATTGCTCTACGGATTGATAGTGTCAGTTGTTTGTTATTTTTTTGCAGCTTAATAAAGATGTGTGGGAAAAAGCATTTTATGGTCTCAGATTTGTTTTATTAAAGTCTTTTTGCCTAAAATGGTCTTTTTTATAAATGCGGGTGGTTTTTGTTTGTATATCCACTGTATAACGGATAAATTTTACTAACATTTTTGGATTTATAGTTAGTTTATTTATGGTTGCAGACAATTCAGACTTCATACAGACTTAACGCATGGTTGTAATCCTGGCTAGCCGGAGTTGTTACATTTCACGACATCTTACTGCTTTTTTAAAGCGTACTAAGTAAGTGAAATGAGAATTAGACTTACTAGGAAAAGTATGAGCGAGGCGACGTATGTATATTTAACTTTTGTCTGACGTCTGCTTTGTCGCTTCGCCATACTGTTTGAGGTAAAACTGCTTGATATACATTAGAAATGTATCGAAAGTTTTTTGGAAATGTTCTAAGGTTACATATATTAATTTGAGTTTGCTTTTTCAAAAAGGTCACTTTACAGGTGGACAAGTTCAGAGTTGAAAGATGGCGAAGGACGGAAGTTCAGAACTACTTTCGAAGTGCCAAGAAACCTTGATTTGCGGAAGTGGTTCCCTATGCACATGGCTGTACAGTGGAAAAAAATGGAAGGGAAACTTCGTAGCGTTGATCTAATTATTGAGGTGTTTGTGTTTCATCGGCTTATTAGGATTGAGTGCGGATCATGCGTATTTTTCTTAACATTATTGTTGTTACAATTTCTAATTTGCTTCATATTTTATCATTAAGGTGCATGACGCTCGCCTTCCCATAACGGGTCGGAATACCGAAACTTTTTCTTCTCTTTTTGCAGTTCGCCCTCATGTTTTGGTGATGAACAAGATGGATTTGATTGATCTCAAGATTTATAAGTATATAACCCTTCTAGTTTCTTCCTAAAGTCGATTTAACGTAGTTAATATGCAGTTGATTTAGCTTTGGTTTTTGAGATTTCAGAAAGCCTATAGAAGCATATTATGCGAAAAATGGAGTGAAGGATTTAGTCTGGACGAACTGTAAGCAACGGTTAAAAGGCCCAATTCACGAATTGCAAAGCAAATTAGCGGATCTTTTGACGAATACTCCTCGGTTCAACAGAACTGTGAAGACAGAGTTTCAAGTATTTACTAGTTATCATTTTACATAGGTCCTCATTTATAGTGTGCAACGTGGTCTAAGCTGCTTGCCTTATGAGCGCATTCATGTGAAGTCGTGAGCTTCTTCATCCCAAACCAAATTTCTCTTTAAATTTTGCTGTTTAGTAGAGTTTGACTCAAATTTCTAAAAGTGAAAGAAGTACCTTACTGGCCAGTCCTTTCTGAGGGGGGCTTACACGTTTTCGGCTTTAAAGCCCAACAAATTTTAATGAAACGTAACCATATTTGAAGTTCTTCAACATTCTTCTTCTGTTACAGAAATAAACAGAGTCACGACTTCAAACTTCCAATTTCCACTGGGTAGTTGATTAACTGCAACGTCCTTTCTCCTCTTTTCTAGTCTACTCATCCGTGATTTGTTTAAGGTTATGGTGATTGGCATCCCAAATGTCGGAAAATCTTCACTTATAAATACGATGAGAAATGCGAATTTGGGTATGAAGGCATCAGCAGTGGCTGAGGGTTTGTTAACATTTATTTCATGAAATGGCATTTGCAGTTTAAAATCTTCAAAAGCTTTCAATGTAACCACTGTGGTCTTGTCAGTTGTTACTGACCATACCTCTTTATTGGAGTACTTTTTTAAATATGTTAGTTGAAAATGCATTAGTTTTTATAGGTACTGTCGTTTCATGAACTGAGAAATTCAAGATTCTTGTTAGCACTTTCTGTTCCCCACAAGTCCTTCAATTTTTTTTATCGCTTCGGCTTATTTTACCTTCTTTACGGCTGCTTTTAAAAGTATAATACAAGAAGTGTCCGTTCATATGTCCTGCACTGTTCGGCAAAATTTATTTATGGACTAATAATTGTAGTATGAAGGAGAATTACTGAGGCGTATTAAGTGTTGATACAGTAATCTCCTTGTGCCTTATTTAAATTAAGAACTCGAGACCTCTTCTAATATGAAATTGTATGGCTTCACGAGGGGGATTGATTGTTGTACTGTAATATTATTATTATTTATTTATTTATTTATTTATTTTTTCTTTGCAGGAGCAAGGCCAGGGGTTACCGTTCGCGTTCAGAATCGAGTTAAGATATTGAACAAGCCACCGATTTACGTTTTAGATACCCCTGGTCTGTTGTCGCCAAGACTCAATGATATTGAAGAAACAATGAAACTTGCTCTCTGCAACCTTATCAAGGAAGGAGCAGCACCAACTCATTATATTGCAGATTACTTGCTTTATTGGTTGAATAAGTTCGTGCTTTTCTTTCAATATCCTTTAACCACTCGTTTAGCTAGTAATCAAATCCAGCTACTCATTAACCGGGTAAAAGCCAATTTCTTGAGTTATATTGGAAAAAATGGAACAAATAGAACTTGAAACTTTTTTAGACCAAGGAATTGACAATCCTCGTTGGATTAACAGCCCAAATCTAACATTACTTGAATAAGTAACGTCTCACGGAAGTTTAAGATGACCTTCCAGTAAATTATGATGGTTTAGGGTAAGAAAGACTGGCATTTTTGAAAAGACGATTCATTTAAGCTTAGCTGAGGACTAAAATAAGACGAAAGGCTGTTATAGGGCGGCAGAGGTCTCTCTAAACGCTTTAAACGTTCTTTTAAAAGACAGGGATCCTGATTTCACAGTTGTTTGTTGCCAAGTTTTTGCCCCAGTTGGGACCCTAATTTAGAGGCACAAATGGGTTGGGTAAGATACGGTGGGAGAAAATATGACCCGTTACGGAAGGAAGACACAAAATGTATAGTTTGATTTATACTGCTGGAAAATTTTTTGGAAAAGAGAACTATTAGAGCTTGGAATTGAGAAGAAGGGTGAGGGTCGGAAATTTTATTAACGGAACTTAATATGGAAACCCTCCAAAGGTGGGTAACAGCAGTAAGATAGGTTTTCAGAAACTAAGTGGGAATCATAGCTAAGCCTTTTTGCTGAATTTGTTCCTCAATATCAAGCGCAGAGGCTTTTGGGAAACGTTATTTAAGGTGCACTTCACAGAGCCCAGGAAGATCAATGCATCCCCTAGGCTGAAGACTGATCATTAGGTTAAGAACTTAAAATAAAAGCATCAGAGATGATTATCAGAGTGACGTATAAAGTAATTTTAAGCTAGTAGTACACGCCTTGTAGAAGTTTTGTATCTATTTCAATAATAGGAGTAATTATATTCAGTTTTCTGATCCAGGTGTTTAGTGGGAGAGGGAGAGGAGGAGATAGAAGTATTAATGACGAAGGTTCTTGTGTAATGAGCGGCGCAAGTCTTTGGTAGTGACTGTAGAGGCTTCTCGAATGACTAGAGGGTTTACCTTCAAAACTTGTTATTTCAGTGCATCGTAATAGGATTATCCTGAGGTGCGGTGCTTTACAAATGACATTCATATCAAACCAGTAATAACTTTAAACCAGTTTTTTTTTGAGTAATTGCAAGATAAATGTCTGGAATTTGTACCTGATACTCATGTATGATTAATTACAGGACGGGAGATTTTTCATATGTCAAGAATCTCGGTTTAGAGAAACCGTACGACAGCATAAAAGACCTTGTTGTTGCTGCTTGTCAGGCGCAGAACTGGAAGCGAACAGTTGTTTTTCCAGGGAAGGGTGTATTGGAAAGATGGGATTTCGACAGAGCAGAAGAGTCATTTGTTGAAATGTTTCGTAAAGGAAGGGTCAGCGACCAGTGTCTTGACAAAGATTTGCTTTTGTAATTTCACTTGGGTGTTCAGCATGTAAAGGAAGTAAGTGTATAAGAAGTCATGACAACTGCTCAGTAGTTACTGTTAGTCTTAAACTTCACAACCCCCACAATCCAGCATACAAGCTGTACGTTTTTCGCAGTGAGACGTGGTGCACTCCAATAAATCTTCTGTGACTTCCTGAGAGATGCGAGAAATGTAGTTCTGATCTTTGATAAAGGTACTCAAAAAACATTGCATATGTTTAGCCGTTAGATATAAAATGGCTAGAACCATCTCAGGTGAGCAAGAAGAGCTTAATTGATAACACATTTAAACGGTTACTTATATAATATAAAAACCATTATGTTTATTTCTGTGAAACTAAACTAACATTGGAACGGTAATAACAACCTTAATGCGAAAATATATCTGTTAAAAAGTACTGTGATGAGCAGGTAGGGGATTTCTTTTCCCATTCTAATGAGTGGGATTATAATTTTAAGAGGTAGCTGTTTAACGGATACAGTACCTCAGCAACAAAGAAACTTTTCTGAATTAGTCCGTCACTGCAATTTGGGCTGGTGAAGAAAATTTTAGCATTGTTCGGTCACCACAGTACTAAAAGTCACTTACAACGCGCTAATTCTAGCAATGGTATCTACTGACTAAGTTTTACAGACAATTATTTCCTAAAATCTAAAAAAAGAAAATGGTTTCAGTTCTTGCAATGAACGTTTTGCGAAAGTCTTGTCAAATGAGTCAAATCCAGGTAGCTTTTTTAGGTCACCATATCCGACAATGGATGGTGGAAGCACCAACATCCTTTCTGCAATTCGTTTGATATCTTTGTTACTTACGGCCTCTGAAACAGGACTTTTCTTGGATACAAAATACTTTTTTCATAATTCAGCTGTTTCAATTCAAAGACAGTAAGTGGAAGGCTTGTTATCGGTTAAAAAAGGTATAACAAGGTCTCATTTTCAGCCGAATAGGCTGTGGAACGAGTGACTTATTCAACCTACCGATTTCTTTGATATACTCTACAGGTTTCTTCCTGTACCCATGCCCCAAAACCTGTCTTGCTAGGTCTTCAAACATTACAGGTCTAATCTCCAAATTCAACATAAGCTGACTTTTTAGCTGAGTTTTTGCACGCTGTAATTCTTCATTGTGAACACCATCTGCTAACCGCAAAAACTGGTCGGCAATAATGGCTGCAGTTTCTCCAATCTGTAAAAGAAAGATGAGTAGAGATATACTCGGGAACAAACTTTTTTTTTTCAGTAACAGCAAATTTCTATAAAGGAATTGTTTATTTAGTCTGCAGTGTTTGTAAAAAGTAACCTTTGCTGGCGCACTCGATGCTTGAATACAAAATAATCCAGTATCGCCATAAGTGTGATTGAATGCAGTAGCGTTGAACATGTAATGATATCTAGAAAGCAGAAAGAAAGTTGAGGAAAGAGATAAGGGTTAGAAATAACTAAGAAAATAAATTTAATTAGTGAAGCAATATTCTGTGTTGTTGCCACTGCATAACTGACGGCTATTAGAAAAGTAGCAGAATATGATAGAAATCACACATACTTGTTCAAAACGTCGACGTATAGTCGGGTATACATTCCTTTTCCAGGGCCTCCTGCACTAAAACTGCCCCCACCTCCCATCAAAGACTGTAAAACGCAGAAAGCAACAAAATCTTCATCTTTAAAGCCGCAACTTTCGAAACCAAGAACAAAATGAGCCAAGTTAGGAAAAGGAGTTGGTCCTAACGCAACTGAGCTTAGGTCTTTGGAAATCTAAATGGAAACATCAGTGAACAAATGTTAGGTGTACGAGCAGAAGTCTCGGTAAGAACTAAGGTTACCCTCTTTTCTCCGCCTGTGTACTGAGCCACAGAATTATCAACAGGAGGTTCTTTATTCAATAAAAGTGAGCTGTCAGAAGCCCATATAGCTTCTGAGGCATTAAAAAGCTTTTCTGCAGCTAAAACCAACAGATTGTGATCCACTCCAATACCAGCGACTACTATTCTATTCGGATTATAAAATTGCTTCATATACGTGAATAAATGTTGCCGATTGATAACCTCAATGTTGCTGGGTGGACAGTATTTTGAAAAACCAATTGTATTTGCGTTAAATGCCACCTGAACAAACTTGAGTAAGAGGGTAAAACGGTCAATTTGAGATTATTCAGAAAGGCACAGCAGTTTAAATTAAAAATGTAATTCTTTAAAACGCTGTAAATAACCTGATGAATCCAGTCCGTTAACAGAGGTTCACATTCTGGTCTACAACTCAATTCCTTGTTTTCAAAACTGATTATCTGCCTGGCAGTATCAAGCTAAAAAGGAGCTTTCAAAAACAAATTCCATCTGAACGCCAAAAGAACTTACTTCAGCATCCGCTATTAGTGGCCGTAGAATAGCGTCAGCAATAAGAGTGAGCATATCTACAGCTCCATCCACGTGACATGATGAGGCGTAAATAAATGTATCTCTCGTAGACTGGCAGTCGATAAGAGCACCATGTTGCTCAAGAAGTGAGAAAATTCCCTCTCTAGAGAAGGAAACACTTCCCTACGAAGTAAATTTAACGACTATTTGGAATCTGCATAATAAGTGGACAAGCTTTGTAAAAAGTAAAATTCGTTTTTAGATAAGGAGACCAAATGATGCGTCTTATAAACCATCCAAAAACAGCAAGTGAATTGAAAAATAAAAGCTAAAAGGTTACAGAGAATGCAAGTTTCTCGATGAAATGAGATACACCAGAAGGATATCCACTTTCGTACCGCGCACCAGCATTAACAGCGACTGCATTTAAAAACCCAGTGTTAGAAACTTCACTGCTTCTCGCAATTAAATTTCAAAGAATGAATTTTCTGATGGAAAATAACGAACAAAAACTATATCCAGTAAAAGCAATAAACCTCCTAAAGTGCAGTAGTCACCATAATGTGGTTCTGTAGCGACTTTCAATCCACTATCCAGCACAGTGAGCGTCGTATCAAACGGTACAATGTTTGTTCCACCACCGTAAACTACATTTGAATAACCGGGTAACGGTTCTGTTAGCGGGAGAGCATTGAGATCAACATCTGACTAAAATGGCAAAAATAATTCTAATAAAGTTGCGGGTATTCCCGTGACTTCGATAAGACACGCAAAAAAAAAGTTAAAATTTTGAAAACTAAGTAAAAACCCACTAACTTCAAACCTGTTTAACTGACCAGAAACAGTAGCAAAATGGAATGATGAGTCGCTTGACGTATTTTTCGATAAGCGCCTAAATTTCACATACAATGTTCCCATTAAAATGTATGACTTACATTTTGCTGAAGAATGCTTACTACATTAGCTTTACTACCAGTTTCAACTGCTATTGCAAATCTTTCTTTTCTTTGAAAATATGAATTTTTAAATTCCCTTCATAGAGTGATTGAGCAAATTAAAAAAGCTTCGTTTCCACAAGTTTAGACAATTGTAACAGCCTTCGTTCTTCATTACTTAACAATCTTTTACGCCTTCACAAAAACCGCATTCTTACTAGTTGCTTACCGCATATTTGAAAGAAATATCGAGAACTACTATTTCATTAGCTGAATAAATACGGAATTTGATTAAACATAGAATAACAGAAAAAACCTTTTTGCTTCTATAATTCTAAGCCATAGTTATAGGCAAATTTGCCAAAAGAAAAAAAAAAACCTTTTAGAAATTCTTCGCGCTACAGAACCGACATTCTCGATACACCTGAATAACTTTCGCAAAGAACCCATGTACAATATCGACCACTGGGAGAGGACACTGACGATACAAAGCACCGAAACCTATGTCACTTTACCAGCAGTCGCCTAGACAGTACAGGTCAAAAAGTTTAGATAGAAACAGTGGGAGATAAGCAAAACATATCGACAATACAGCTATATCCAAGATCAAAACACTTGACAGACTATACTACTGCAACATCAATCTTACTAGGACTCTCAGGAACATCGTAAAATTCCGCTTGTCAAACTAACAGATCCCTAAATAAACCCAAGTATCAAATGAAATATTCCTTATCTTCACAGCAAAATCGGCTTCATTTTAAGAAAACAGATGCTGTTTGTTAACTGAAGCAAAAACTTCGAAAAGTGCTTTGTGGAGCCTGACTAAACTGGCAGCAAGCCACCACACTCTAGCCGCCAATCTTCCGGTTAAGACCATTGCTACAAACCACCTTGTTCCAGATTCATGTTTTCACGTCATTTATAATTGTTTAGACCATCCATAGGACAACAACCTTTTGATACTATTCTGCATCAGGTTTAGTACTTATAGTCATCCTATGGAACGGCATTTATGGCAAGCAGCGTAATTTTGGTTCCAATATCTTCTTCTTACAAGTCTTCAACCCATACGTGCCTTGGTCAGCAGCACTGTAGTTTTTTCACTTCTTTCTATTATAGGTTCTTCTAATGTGGTGCTGCTGAACAGGCAGTAACGGAAACTGTCATTAGAATGGTAACCGAAGTTTGCAGAGTCTTTAGCACTTTTTTGATGCTGCCAAAAATGACTCCAAAATTAGAGCCCGATATGATATCCGCCTGTATATTGTTAATAACAAGTACAGTAAGTTTTTCTTTGCATTAGTTTACATCGCT
>UXUI01007259.1:13149-23674 GCA_900576705.1 Enterobius vermicularis | reverse complement strand
TCTGTCAGTTAAATAGAAAAATAAACCTTGATCTTTGATTCTGTCTCGATTTGCCCCCTTAGCCAATTCACTTACGATATCACTCAGCTGTTCCTTGTAAGCATGTTCATTGAAATCCTCGTCGTCGCTGTAATATATGTCTCGGCCACCGTTATCTAAGAATAAAAATTTTAATCATCTACACTTCTACTTAAAGTAATGTAAATGTTTCCTGAAGATTTCTACCTCTCTCATAATTTTTCGATAACCAGCTCAAGCTGCCCTTGAATTAAGAGCTTAAAAAATTTTCCTCATTTACTCATAAACCAGTTGATGCACGTATATTAGGTAAACGACAGCAGATTTTTATATGTTACAACCCCTGTCTTAATCACTTTTATTTGAGTGCAGCTTAAAACACTGAATTTTTTCTTTGTAAAACATGAAGAATTCAGCAGCTCCATTAACTGTTAGCAAAAACTTGCAATTGTAAAGAGCTGACGGGCAAATTCAACAATTTCAGCATACTCTGACTGACATGTTATAGCAAATTTTTAAAATTTGAGAGAAGTTGCAAAAAGTTTTAATGCAATAATCTTCTTCAAATCGACTTTCCTACACTGTCAACAAAGACCTTAGTTAAAAAAGTATTCTCAACCCGTTTGTATGCATTGAAATGAAAAAAAGAAAATTTTGTCAAAACTTTTCTGATTTGGGCCTTTCCAGTTGAACTGAGCAAAATTGAATAAAATTATTTCTTCAGCAGTCCAGGCATTGAGTCTAACTCTTCGCTATGCATAAAAACTATCTAAACTATTTTTCCGACAAACTGCAACAATTTCCCGAAAGTCCCTATAGCATAAGGCATTAAACTTGATGATTAGAGTACATTGCTCAATAGAAACGGCTTTTGTTAGCAAAAATGCGACTAAAATTTGTTGCATTGTTCGTTTCGCTAAACGACTGTGACTTTAAAATTTAACTTCTTATTGCTATTAGTCCTTTTAGTCCTTTTATTTTGATTTCACCCTATATTCTATAAAAACCCTATGATTGAAGTGAAAATTTTTGCAGAAAAAAAACTAAAATGAATAAGTAAATAAATAAATATAACATTAACAGGTGAGCTTTATAGCAGTTAAACTACTTTTTCCAGTGGCACATAACCAAACTGCTTACTACTAATTGCGTCCAGAAACTTCATAACTTTAGCTATAAATTAATTCTTTTAAAATCCAGAATACTGTCACTCCTTAAACTTTTCACACATAATCTGCAGAAGATTATCTCTGTTAACAGCAGCAGAAACTCTTGACAGTGCTCAAAAAACATGAATGCTTAAATCTTGGCACAGCACTTTTGAGGGTGCACTTAGGGATTGGGTGCATCAGACCCATAAAACCGCCCCTAAAAGAACAGCTTCTGGTTATGCCAACGATCTTTTTAGGAACGCCATTCAAATAAGTAATGACGTTATAGAACCGTTTCCTATTTCTATTCCAACTCCCGTCCAGTGAATTAAAAATTGTTAACCATATGTATTAAGTATACTAGCTTGATAAAACCGATGTTCCGCCTCTAATTTGTTTTTTTTTTTTTTCAAAGCTGATTTCAGCCCTCCATAAAAATTTATAAACAAAAAACAAACTCATTTCTATACTTCCCAAAACGAGGAAAAAATTCTTCTCGGTAAAAAAAAATATATTTATGAAAGACAGGTCACCAAAGCGATAGGGTAATTTTCTTTCTTCAATAAACATGTTGGAGAAGCATTCATCATTTTAAATCATCAAATGCAACATTAAAGAACAAATGTGGCTCATCTTAATGGATCTTCTAATTAAGAGTTAAAAAAGGACAGACAAAAAATCCATCTGATCTTATCAATAGTGGATTGTCAAATACTGATTCTTCTGCACAAACCCTTTACCCGACTCCAGTCAGAAATGGCAGACTTAAGAAGCTGTAGGAGACTCAAATGTTTAAGATGCAGTGAGAAATTTGTGCCATTCTCTACATTTTCAAATGCAGGCAACGAAATTAATTTCAAAAAAAAAAAAAAAAAATTGGAAATTACTGATTCAAAGCATTGAAAAATTGAGGAAAATTTTATCTCAACTGCTGTATCATTTATGCAGATGTCGTACCATTCCACAACTAATTACTACGTTCACTGTCTTAAATTGAAATTTTTGCGTAGAAAGTGACTTTAAACATGCAGTGAACCAAAAATACTATGTGAAACTTGTTTTCAAAATTACCACAAAAGATGTAACTTCCTGATGCTGTTGTGGTTATTGTTACTATTGTTATTTTTATTATTTGAAAATTAGTTAAATAAATTTAAAGATAAGTATGAAGTCAAAAGGAAAGCATAAATATCAAAACTGACCTTGATAAAAATTGGCGTTTGATGCATGAAACAATGCAGCAAAATGTAGAGCCAAAAGAAGCTGCGACCAGCGCATGCTTCAGCTCTACAGCTCTGAAATAGCTTCAAAGAATGGAGTAAGTGGGATGGGAAATCGCCTAGTGCGTATATGCTAGGGAACACCAATTGATTAACCAGCCTCAAGTTGGGTTCAGCAAATAACACGCGTGATGGCTACAGCTTCACACTAATGGCGAGCCGGCGACAGCGGTCTGCGGCGACGGTCAGTGTAGGTGGCTGCGGCACTGGAAGCTGAAAATAAAACGTGTTGCAGAGAAGCAAACATAAGGGAGCGTGGAACCGCATAACGATTTCATGGTTCGCTTTGCGATTTTCGCATAAGGCTCGCTTGCTCGTTCTTTAGCGCACTCTATATAACAGAAGTATGCATCTTTTTGTTTCCACTTGCTTGGTAAACTCCAGGGATCACTTCCATTGATTTTCACTCCCTATTTGTACGCAGTGAAATCCTTCCCTCGCGTTGTTACCAAGGTTTCTGGAAGCAGTTGCCACCATTACTGCATCTGATATGCAGCAATAAAATTCGCGCATTTTTGTTCTAAATCAGTCGGAATGTTTAGACGACACCCGCTAGCCGTTCAAACCTTGCTGTATACCGTTTAGACTACTAAAACAGCATTGGCCTAAGCAATTTATTGTCCGCACTAGAACCTGGCTAGCTCCTAATAAATTTTTGAAATCTTCTCTAAGCTGCAGTTTTGCTTGCTAATGATATATTTGAAAAACAGATGAAGAATGTTGTACGGTGAAACGTCATTCAAAATGCAACTCAAAGTTTTTCCAATATATATGAGTATGTTGGGAAGTTATTCTTCTACAAAACGAGGTTTTTGACTATTCTTATTGAAGATTTTTCCTTCATACATTGCAGAAACTTTCTTTCTAATGCAAAACATTGCCGAGTCGCTCGACCTTCCATTTGTTAATTGTTAAGAACAAAGCAGTTATTACTTAAAAAAATGATCGTTCTGAAGGGAACAGAACTGGGGAGTAATAACTGCCTAACATAAAAGCTGTTAAGAGGCGACAATGAATGCAGAATGCATTTAAAAATTTGTTATAAACAAATAGTTTGTAGGTGAATGGTAGTAATCTGATTTTCAGATACAATTTTTATTTCATTTAATGAGCAGGTATTATTCTAGATTGCTTGTAATATGAATTCACTTTGGAATTTAGTAACCCTCCTGAAATTCTGCTGTTTTTCACTTTATCAGGGTATTCAAAGCGTTGAACAGTTATCGCCACGCAACGTAATAAAACAAAGCATTAAAAGGAACTGCTTGACGTAAATGCAATAAATTCCACAGTGTAGCTATGGAGAAAACATCTTATCAACACCCGAGTAGAAATAGAAGACCTTATGACAAATTCTCAAATTCTGAATCCAGTGCTTCATTGTTACAATCTAGTCACAGGCAATTTTTCCCACATCTTATCTACCTGACAACGGTAAAACAAAAAGTACTGGATCGATTTGTTTTTTTTTTTTTTTTTGAACTGAAATAAAGGAACAATCTTAGAACAATAGATTAAACAGGTTACCTGAATGATATAATTTTATAGCAAACATCACTAAGACATTGATCAAAAGTGAGAGGATTAGAGCAACATTTTTTATGGACAAGTGATTTTTGAAGATCTGCTTCGGCCCGAATGTCACCAGACAAGAAGAGGTAGATCTATTCCTATTACTCGGGTTTTTATTTCATTCTATTCTTCACCTACACATAACATTCAAATAACTTCTAAACAGAGCATTTACGCTATAGTGGCAACGTCATATACCTTATTTGCTGCCACTCATCAAAGTTAACCGTTGACTGCCCAAGCAACAGGTTTACATAATGGGAATACCTGCAGAAAAACATACTTATTTGCGTTGTTTTAAAAAATTAAAAGTTTCTGAAAATATTTTTCATTTAAGTGAAACCTTAACGCCAAATTATAAGAGACGGTGTCAGAATGCCTCATCAGTCAACGCTACGGCACTCCTTATCCAAAAAAAATTTTTTTCTTGATGTTATTGCTTGATTTCAAAGATTTTTTGCGTAGATAATTCATTTCTCAAATATCTTTTCAGCAGCAATTTTAACTGTTTGTTTTTTTTTCTTTTTTGAATTTTTTAAAGTTTCTATAATATTTCTTGCTTATTAGGCTAAGGCTTGACTTATCAAATAAGTGCACTTCCCACTCCTAGTGCACTTGCTTTTACATTCTTATCTGCGTGCTTTGGCTGCACATCGACAGCCAGCCGAATCCAGACAATTTTCGTTAAAAACTTTCATGATTATTTTTTGTTATAGAAGCGTTTTATAAAGTCATATGGTTAGAACTATAAAACGCTGGTAAATCAATGCTTGGGAGTTTGATGAATAGAAAGTTAAAAAGTTCAATTAGAAACATTATAGAATTAAAAATTTGAACAATATACAACTACCTATCAATAAAAAAGAAAAAGAATGAAACTTTTAAAAAATTAGTGAAAAAAATTGTGGCACTTTTTGAAACAAAAGTTAGCTAAATCCTAAATGCAGAAATCTGCGCAATGTTTCTGCTAATATCTAAAGTGCATCTTTTGTGATCAGATATTGCCAAAACAATGACAATGCATATTACCATTAAGTGATCAAAGATAGCAATAAACATTAAATCTGTTTACTGCTGTTAATAGTAGAAAAAAAAAAAAAGGAGACAATTTAAAAAGCGATATTCCTTTCTTTTTTCTTTTTTTAAATTTTATGCGTTTTTCTCGCATTGTTATCAACTTTTGCACTTTAGCAGCTCAAAGAGCCTTTACCTTCACGAATTTTCGAGCACCGGTTAATAGCATATTTATCGCTAAAATTCTTCAGTTGTCTAATTATTCTTCGGGGATTTCAATAAGTTTTTTGAATGAAAAAGAAGAAAGTTCTAATTATATTAGATCGCTACATCTTACTGGTGACGCTTAGTATTTTTCTCCACACTTATTTGCGTCCAAATCTAAGTTGTTACGATTAATCCCGAATTACGCAAAAAATGAATAAACCTGTTTAATTTTTTTCAATTTATAGCTTATTACTAAGTGTTTTTATTAAATTATTCCAGTAATTGCGAGCGAAAAAACTTAAATAATTTTAGTTTGACCAGTGGTGACAGTAACTACAGAGAACCAGTAAACTGATATCTCAGGCAATTAAATCATTTCTGACGCCATCGCTATGTTTGTAATTTAGACATTGGGGCCCAGTGTTTATGTTTATTTGCGTCATCGCTGATGTTTTGATTTTGAATTTTATTAGTAAAAATAATTTTGACTGTTTATTAAGTCTTCTATTTTTTCTTCTTCTACATTTTTCTGTTGCTGTAGCGGCGTTTAATTTGTGTAAACGACTATTTTACAGTTTATTTAAGTGACTGACACAAAATTTATACAACAGTCATGTTAGTAAAAATTTTTTTTCAACTAAAATTTATTACGAGCTTTAGACTGCAAAAAAAAAAAAAAATTCCAACAATAATCGTTGATTTTTTTAAAACAACTTTATATCTTTAGAATAAAATCTTAAATCATCTCTTTACTCTTAAGTTTACAAAGCTTAATGTATGAGTCAGAATATGCATTCAGTTATGACCTAAATTCAAAACTTTAACCATCATATTTCGGGAACTACCTCTTGCAGAATCAAATTGCAATAAAACTTTGAAAAAAGACTTCCAGACTATGTTATTTTGAAAAAAAAAATAAATCTTTTGATATTTTTAGAAATGAGTGATCAACGAAGACCATTGCAAAACTTTGCAGGAAATGATGGGTCTACTCCCAAAGGAGTACTTATTGCAGAATTATGCTATCGCAAAGTGCAGAACAAAAGTCTGATTTCAGATCAACTCTCCCACCTATGGGAGGTGATTCTTTCATTTATAGCTGTATGCTAGTAAATATTACTTTTAACAATTGTTCTGCGTCATCTAGAAAAACACATTTATTTGTTTGCAGATACTTATTATAGTATTTAAAATCTGGGGTAATAAAAAAGTGTAACTTTAAAAAAAATTAAAACTCTAAATCCTTGAAGAAAATCTCTTCTCAGAAATGCCTAATATCAGGTACATCAAAAGTTCAAGACGACGGCTATCTAGGATTGGATGTTGAGAAAGCATGAAACAGATGTGCAAAAATTTTTTCTCTCACTACTTTTTGAAAGACTTTATTGTAAAGTATGGTTTAAGTAAATAATCAGTCAAAACATTTTTAAAAAAGTAAAAGTTCCTGTATTTTTCTCCTCTTCCAACCTCAAATGACTGCCATGTTGGAACTTTAGTATATCATACAGTGAAAGTATCTTTAAACAAATAATTTTTCAAAAACTTCAGAGTCATAGTTTAATAAGTTGTCTTAGATTTTCCACAAAAATTCTAAATGTTCCTATGAAGGTTGGCGAATAATTGCTTTCTAAGATGTTGAAGAGATGCCAAATAAAATCTAAAATTATTCTAAAACTTGTCTTAAGACATAGCCAACTCTCGAAGATTGTAAACTTTAGTGAAGCTTAGCTTTTTTTTACGTCAATAGTGACTGATGCGAAAAACCCAATTTGAAAAATTCTGAAATTTTTCAAAACACCATTTCGAGCTCACTTTAATCGTTGCAGACCTATTTGCTTCACCAAAAATTTATGACCACTTCTTTCAAAGCATGCAGGCTTGCGAGCGGGTCTTAAAGCAACGGCCAATCCATATAAAAGTTTGGAAAATGGAATTGATGACTTCTTAAAAATGCTAAATTTGATGTGGGGCTACCCTCCCGAAAACTCTTATTCTGAAGTACCTTCAGAAAGTGAAGAGTACTGTAAACACTCTCTCCATTAGCACGTATTATTTAATCCTAATCACTGATGAAAACTGTAGGTGTTTTTCTTTGCCATAAAATTTTGTGGGGGTGAAGGCCAGAGGGCAAACATAACTGAGAACAGATTTTCACTAGTAGTTTTTGGTTAACTGGCTTTGCCAAAAGAAAGGATGACATTGAAGGCACCGACCGTTAAGACGTGCAATACTGTCGCTTTAAAAAATATCTTAACAAGACAAGTGCCTTCTGTGAAGTTTTTAGTTGTGTTTAATATTTCTATAAAGATACTTTCTATACAATAAATACTATCTTTGAGAAACAGATGGTTCAATTGGTGAGCGCTTTTTGAACTTGAGCATTGCTATAATACTGCAATCGGTCGCAGTACCATTGACAAAAGTAATAAAGAGCAGCTTCAACTGTGGATATTAGAGTCATAAAGGAACTGCTGCAGTAGGATCAAAGAAAACCATGATCTGATGAAGAGTGACTTAGCTCAAGTAGATTACAGTAGAAATTAAGTTTAGAAAACCTTTCAATTCTGCAAAATTTCTGAATATTTCAGTGGAATTTGTAGAATGATCGCTAAATGTAACAGCCGTTCTACGAAGTAGATTAAAAAAGACTTGTAACCAGTTCCTTGTTGAGTTGAAGAAAACAAATTTTTTGCTACAATTCTCAATATTTTAAAATTTCTACCTTCAACTCGATTTTATTACTAAGCAATTTTATGTGAGAACTTTTACATTAATTACTTAATAGAACTGAGTCTCTGCCGCAGTTAGTGTGGGAAACGCTGTGTGTGAAGCGTTTGAAGTTTTTTTCATGAACTACTCAGAACTTGTGATTTCAGTATTTCTTTTTTCAACGGAGCAGAAAGAATTTACATCGGAGCATTATATGTTCTTAAATTAAAATAAAAAAAAAGAGAACGAGAACTTTAAGAGGTCATGTCGACCAATTAATCCAAGTGAAGTCTTGCAACAGTTTTTTTTACTTTAGTATCAATAAACGTTGGCGAATGAAAAAAATATTGTTGTTTTTAAAAGAATAAGGATTAGAAAAACATATCAGTGATTAGAAGGAAGTCAGCAAAGGTTGCACCACAAAAACGATTATTAATTAAATCTGTTTTTTTATAAACCATAGCTCAAAGAAGAAGACTATGTAAAGAAGCTGTTTGTTTAGGAAATTATAAAAAGAAGACTTTCAACAACGAGTTATAAATTTTAGGAAGTCAAATTTTTTCGTTCAAATCAACTATCACTTAAGCTAGCCAAAAAAGAGGCGTTTTTACAGCAACAGTAGCTCTTTTGCCAGTAGCACAAGAAAATAGCAAGATTTTAAAACGATCAAGGAGATTGAAAATTGGAATTTGAAAATATAACCTGACCGTGGCCGATCATCTGACATTATGCTTTTTCTTTACAACTAATAAAATGTACGTTTATTCACACCTGCAGGTTTGTCAACGACTTAGCTAAAACCGATCACTACACACTGTGAAAACCGCTAGGAAGCAGAATTAAGCAGGAGACTGTGGGGGAGCCCAGGCTCTAGGCGCAAAGTTCACTACCTTTGCAAGTGTTTCTTGTCTTTGGTGGTTAGAAGAGTAGCAGCAGCTGCGTCAAAAAAGAGAAGTATTAAAGATACTGTCTTGGGTCTCCTTTTGTGGCAGGTTTTCAAAAGATATGCTTTTTTCCTTGATTACGCAATAAAATAGTTGTGAAGCATCAAACTGTCATTTCTTCAGACTACAGGTAGGTTTTTCAACCGGTAATTACTTCAGTACGTGACTGAAAAGACTCAATTTAAATTGTTATGTTTCAAAAGGGGGTGTAAAGCATGTGGTACAGAAATGAATACGAAAAGAGTAGACAGAAAAAAGACAGTAAAAAAGAATTAATAACAGTGATCGTGAAAGAAAAATAGAATGTTACACGTTTAAATTTTGAAAGCTTAAGATTAAATAGTTTTTAAATTTCATTTTTCAAACTGCTGACGCTTTTTAGAAATATGAATAGAGAAGTTAAGGATATAAAAGAATTATGAAATTTTATCAACTAGAAGTTTCATTTAAATACTAAACTTTATTTGAAAATCTTAAAATCTGTTTTTTAAGAGAATCTAGTTAAGACGGCTTCAAAAAGGAAGTGAAAATACGCGTTAACACAATTTCAGTACTTGATCTGATGATACCAGCAACATACACAAATAAACATAGGATGAAATGGTGGTGTGGTGAACAAACAGGTGGATAATGGCTAACAATTTTTTTTTTTTTAAAAAGAGACGAGACTTGAAAAAAGACTGTCGGACATCGTGGGACACTGGTGCTGAAATTTCATAGGATTTTTTTAGGGCACAGCAGTGGTCGCAACTTTTTTTCCGTGTCCGCTAACGGGTTGCAGCTGTGAGGCTTCGATAATGAATAATTGCTCCTACTTATTTACATCGTGGATGAAGATGACGCATTTTGTCAAATAAACTGTCAAGCTAAATCCGTACTGTTCTAACAGTCGGCAATCGGGTAACATTATTTTTTGAACAATAGACGTTTCCTTTATTAAATTTCCTCTTTGAAAATGAACCAGAAGCAAAATAATAAGCGGCAGAAGTAACATCAATCAGTAAGTTTCAAAAATCGGTTATCTGTATTTATAATACGAAGGGTATTAGGTAGTGACTGTACACCATTCTGTCCTTCAAATTTTATTCTCCCACGCATCAGCATTTCCCTGCATGGAAGGATTTCTTTGACATACATATTGCCGACAATTTGGTTGCATTTTTGGTCAAGTGCGAAACGCTTTTGTCACGGGACTTAACTAAATCAGTTGTTTTTTTATTTTATCGTTTAATTGGTAAGCATTCTAACATGCACTTTATCTATTCATCATTTTTTCCTGTTTTATATTCACAAAGTAATAAGGATTTTTTTGTTTATAGATAGCTGCAGTTTAAAATTCTTATTCGTGAAAAATTATCTCAACTAGTTTCTTCTACGGAGCATTTTTGACAGCGTTACTCAGGGAATACGTTTTGAATAAAAACTGTTTGGGAAAGCAAGGGGAATTGTCTAGAAACTTAATTTTTATACCCTTACAACGCGCTTAAGAATTCATTGTCCCTATTACAGTTTTAATGACAGTGAGCTTTCTTACAGATCTTTTTGCATAACTAAACCATTCGTTCTCGGTAGATTTCCTCAGTTACAGCAAATTATATCTTTTTGCACTCAGTCTGAATAAACAGAATAT
>UXUI01007258.1:37609-52669 GCA_900576705.1 Enterobius vermicularis | reverse complement strand
TTTTTTTTTTTTTTTTTTTTTTTTTTTTTTGTAATTGACACAAGTCTCTATGTTAATGAAACAAAGGAATACCATTTTTGACTTTGATCAAGGTTTCATCTGTGTAGAAAAAAATGTGTTAAATGGTTAAGACAAAAAAAAGTAAGCTGGTTGTTTGGTTTTCTCTAAACAGAAATGATAGTTGGCATTCTAGGAATATAAAGATGGAGTCCAAAATTCTAATTTTTCTGTTTTTCTTATTTACTTATTTATCTTTTGGTAGCGAGGGTTAACACTGAAGCTTCAAACCTCTCTTAAGATACATAAAAAAAATGGTAATAGAGCTGCCTGTTTAGTATCGCTTTTATTAATTATTCTTTGTATGACACTGTCGCCACTTTTCCTCATACAGGTTGAAAGTGGTAAAAAATTGATTTGAACCTTTTTTTTGCAAGAAATTTTGAGCGAAGATTACAAGAAATAAATAACTGGCTAAGCCTGAATTTGTTTGTTGTTTTCAAATTACTGATACAACGTTAGTAAGTCTCATTTTATCTTTAATTATTTGGCTAATTTGTTCTTTCGGAATGCTTGTTTTGTAGTTGTTTAATTTAAAATAGTGAGAATCTGCAGTCAATGCTTTCCCTATCGAAAAAGTGTTCGTCACTCTTTGGCAGTTAGTTCTACCGTTTACTATTTTTTATCTTTGATCGCAAAGAATGAGCTATTTTTTATTTTTCACTTTTTTACAGTCCTCATGTTGCAAAAATGAACGAAGTTCCATCTTATTTACGATCCGAGACCTTGCGTTTGATTCAAGAAGACGAGGCCAGAAAAGAAATGGCTCGAGAGGCATCTCATCATTCAGTGGCTGCTCCAACAACACAGCAAGGTGGTTTGTTTAATGATTTCACAATTCAATACGGATTTATATTTTTTATGTAAATATTACACTCATGAACTTCTATACTTGGAAGCGTAATTTTGCATTTTCTCAACTGATCTTTCTGAGTGATTTCTGTTTAAACTCCTTTTTTACCAATATCTTTTTTGTGCTCTTCAATCACCTTAACCATAAATGGAACAATTTGCACAAACCACTGAAATTCCAAAGTCTGGATGAAAATGACGTTGCAAGCCCTAAAATTGAACCTTGAGGCCTGCGTAAGATATTTTGCTAGATTTATTCACTTTACCATAATTTATTCCAAAATTTTTTTTCTAACTCTGTTTATTCCAATTAAAATTTAACAGATTAATGACTTTAATACACAATAAATTATGGAATTACTCTAGCTAGAATATGTTCAAAGTTTTTTTCGTATTATATTCTGGAACTACTGAAGTACATCAATAGTATGGGCAAGTGCAGATGGCATAAAATACATAGGTCTTACTTATTATTAGTTGAGCTGGAAACCATGGAGAGTTTTGATTTAAGTGCTTGTCAAAAGCTGACTTCTGCATGGAAACATATGTCTATTTATTTTGTACAAATATAATACAGGAAAGTTAAAGCAGTTTTTAACTTTCTCAATATCTTCACTTTTCTTCTACTTCTTGTCAGTTTTTCAGTTTTTTGCTAGATAGCTACTTTCTGATATAATTTGTTTAACGAAAAATTAGCTGTGATTGCCCAAATACTTTATCAGATTTCTGAACTTAATTTTAAAGCAGCAAGAAAATGTAGGATTACATAGAAAAATTTTTAGTAAATTACCGTATAGATTATGTTAATTGAAAACAAACTTCTATTGTGTTACTCCTTTATTAGTTTTGTACTTTATTTATCAACCAGCAAAGTCGCTGTTAAGAAATCAATGGTTTTGACTTGTTAATCAAGTTCGCCATGTTTTAAGTGCTAAGCACTCGAAAATAACTGCTCTTGAAGAAAGTTGTTCATACAGAAAGGCAAGCTATTTTTTTAGGATGTTTGTTTCAATGCTACAGTTTTAATGTATCTTGAAAAACAGCTAAGAAAAATGGAGGAAGAGAGGCTTCCTGGCTGTCATTTATTTGCTTTACTTTCTGATACGGTAGTGTAAAAAAACTTAACTTGCGTCTCAAAACAATTTCCACCCCTCCTTACAATTTTTTGGCTTATCTCAGCTTTTAAGCTTTTTTTATGTTGTGTTTTGTGATGGTTATCTTTTGCGGCACATTCAATTCGGTGTATCTTTCAGAAACATATAACAGCGAACAGATCAGCACACTTCCACAATGTTACACATGCGGTAGAAGTATCCAGTAAGTGAATTATTTTTCTAATAAAAAGCAGCTTTCTTTGATAGTGATTGTTGCAAATTTTCTGAAATTGCATGATTTTTATAGAAAATGAATAAATGTACATCTGATCCCTAAAAAAAGGATCATTTTCTAAAAATACACTTGTTAACGGTTTTGCAATATTTTGGTAACGCACTACTGCAAAAGTAAACTTCCTTAAGCATCGTTTAGTATTTTTCTAAAAGGTTTTTAGATTGTACGAGGGTTTTTCATTGATGTTGTCGGACAAGAAAAAACGAGTATTTTTTTGAGTATTATTTTCAGCAATCTCATAAGAGACATTATATTAAAAAACTTACGATTACGAAACATTTCAACAAACAACACTCGCAGCGTTTTTCTAGGTTAACTTTTAGGTAAGGGATCAAAGGGATGCAGTTTAAT
This sequence comes from Enterobius vermicularis, assembly GCA_900576705.1. Classification (NCBI taxonomy): domain Eukaryota; kingdom Metazoa; phylum Nematoda; class Chromadorea; order Rhabditida; family Oxyuridae; genus Enterobius; species Enterobius vermicularis. The sequence continues at coordinate 50,020 of UXUI01007258.1, read as the reverse complement.
TGTAGTAACGGTAATACAAGAATAAAAGCGTAAAAAGAGGTGAAATACTATGTTGAAAAAATTAGCTGCTGTTTTTCGGCGGATAAAATTTTCTTTTATAATAATAGATCAGGAGTTCTAGAGGCTAGCAAGCGTACTAGTCATTCTACAGTGTTTAATTATTGTCAGGAAAAGTTGCAGTAACTGAGGCAATCAGTAATGAAAGTTGTGTGGAATCTAGCAGTGCTTCAGAGAAAAAGCTTAAGTTTTAATAAAGATTTGACTCTTCAGTTACCGATACGTGCAGTAAACTCAAGGAAGGTATGGATCTCACATTTTTAATGACCCATTATTCGTAGAACTCAAAAATGAAGTCCGGCTATTATTTTTTAGCTTCTAAATAAGCTACTGTATTTGTCCACCGTTTCTTAACAGCATTGGTGAAACCCTATCGGAATGTAAACGAAGCTTTAAGAAAACCGGGAATTGTAAAAATATACTAATCAAAATTTAATTGCGTTCAGCGGTACGGTGAAACAATACCCATTCATGGTCATGAATAAGGTAGACAAAAGTAGCTCACTCCTATGGCACTAAGCAATCAACTTTCTTCTTCCAGATAGTAAAAAAAAAGTAATTTTCATATTTCATACAGGAAATCATCTCTGAAATTTCATTGCTACACTCATATATCTGAAATGAGTCTAAAATAACTGTTTATTTAACTCGCTCTCACGCCGTTGAGCTGCTAAACTAAGTGTTGGATCCATTCTTTCCTTAAAAAAAATTTGAAGGGCAACAAAAAAATGCATATTTCTTAAAGAGCCATGAGAAATCCTTGGCTTTAAAAAGCCCGGTTTGGTTATTCTTTTTATTTTAACTAGTTCATGTTTCATAAGGTTAAAGCATAGACAGAGAACAGGTAGTAGCAAATTCGCAGTCAAACCAAAAATGCTTCTTGCAAAGTCATTTAGTGTCAAGCCAGGGTTTTCTGATGAAGGGGAAATCCTTGCCGAACAGAAGTCGGAATGTGACGTGCTAGTAGTTTTTGTCTCAAAGTGCTCTTGGAAGGAGTTACTGGATCTTAGTGAACCAAATTATAGCTGTTTTTCCTAATGTGATAAGTGCAATGTGGATAGAAAATCGTAGAAAATTTCCAATTGATCAGGGGAGGATGGTGTTTTTTTTACCTGATCAGAGACTTTGTTTCTATGAAAAACTTTCTGTAGCTTTCTGTACTACGAGGAAAATTTTTAAGCCCTTTTAAGAAATTTTGGGTACAAAACTTTTAAGGAATAAAATTTCTGTTTTTTCAAAAGTTTTATAAACAGCTTGAAAAGCCTTTGTGAAATAAAAAGGTTTTTCAGAGGCGTTATGTGTCGTGCTTTCGATCATTTTCTACATCCAGAATGTTTCCGATGTGCCACTTGCGGAACTTCTTTGAAAAACCAAGGTCACCATTTCGTGAATGGAAAGTTTTATTGTGGTGTTCACGGACGTCAGTTCGATTCTCGGAATACACTGACGGCCCCATCACTTCATCCGGACCTTGCTGTGTAAGTAAACCTCCTTAACAGCAATATCCTCAGCCCGCAGTGATCGGTGCATTTATCCACTTTATTTACTTTAATGTGGACTTCCCCATTTGAAAGTACAGTCAAAAAAGTTTTTGGAAGCAATTTTTCATAACAGTCCCACACTTCTTTTTCCAGTTTGCTACAAGGAGTTTTTAGTTTTGCAACCAATTGCCTGTCTTGTTGTTTCACATTTAAAGCCTCAGTTGTTTTGTCATTTATTTCCTATTTCTTGTGAGAGCTAAGTCTATATTAGAAATATTTTAGCCAACATGTCAATTACCTTTCCCGAGAAAGAAATAATGGTAGTTTAAGGAGTAAAATTGGTAGATTTTTCTGTTACTTGAATTACTAAAGCAATTTTGAAGTCGTAAATACTACCAGCTTTTCAGTGGTTTCTTTGAGAAGCGTTTTGCAAAAAGTGTGACTTTTTTGCTTTCCGGTGTGCAACATAATACTGAACCTTGTTAGAAGTACCAGCCTCCTTGACACGTTTTTTTTTTAGACGCAGCTCTCCGACGGCAGCAAGCCCTAGACGGAACCAGGAAAACGTTCGTGCATTTTATCAACCAGATATCATGGCTAGAAGGCCACTTTCGATAAGCCCAACACCATGGAAGACACAGAGCCCTATAAGGTAAGCATTTTTTGACGAAGCTTTCATATATGACTCTAACGCTACTAGTATTACATGCCTATATAAAATTCTTGTTCTAAAGTAAGTCGAAATTGTGAACTGCCAATAGCTAAATCAGCGAATTGTTTCAAAGTACAATGTGTCACATAAGTTTTTTGCCTTTGTGAGTTATTTAAAAATTTAAGAAAAGTAAAGCTATTCTCAAAAAACTTTAGTTGCAAGAGCAGTCATTTTTTAACAAATTATTTACTCTTTCATTTTAATGCCAAGATCTAACAAAAACTGCAAACGAACAACTTTTTGAATCTATTTTTAAGCCCAAGCAACAGAGGTGTACCTCATTCTGCTGTGCAGTATGGAACAGACTTAAAAACTGAAAGCTATTCTGCCCAACCACCGCTGACGACATCTATTGGTAAGAAATTTTATGCAGGAAAGTAATGAAAAAATAACATTTTTAGATCCGAAAAATCGGTGTAACTGGTATCTGTTTCAGCTGTGCCAGCAAAGGCAACAAGCTTAAAAGTTTATAAACATCCATGATAGTTATTCTTAAAAGTTTAGTTAAAAGTGGACAATGAATAGTTATTCATTGTCCACTTTTTACCATTCACTAAAACATTAAAAGTTGAAATTAAATCTTTTGCTTTAAAAAATAATAGGATAAAGGCGTGTAAAGGCAAAGACTTACTGGGATGTATTTTTTTGTTTTGTATAAACACTTGGTTCCATTGAAGTCTGGTCCAATTGCTTGTATTATTTCCAATTATTACGTTATAAGCTTGTCCTTGTCTTCAAACGTTGTTTTGTTGAATCTTGCATGTCTATGTGTTTGCGTACTGGATTTGTACAGTCAGCTGTTCAATAGATTGTCAAGAAATACGAGCCTTTGATCTGACCAAGCACGCTCCGCTACCGGAACAAATTCATTCTGCAACGTCTCCACGAAGACGACCCTCAACACGCAAATGGCCTCCAGAATCTCCAGCAGTGAGGAAATTTTGGAGATATGAAAACAAAACACTTCCACCTGCAAATGAAAAGGTAGTTTCACTAACAAGCTACATTAGAGAATTGGATGAGAAGCGAAAAAAGCCTCCTAGTCCAAAACGACATCTCCTGCGTGAAAGTGCAAGAGCTGTATCTCAGATAAAACAGCCTAATGCTTATTATTACAATGAAAGTCAAAAAGAAAAAATAAATGGTATTCTGAGTCACGATGCTTCTCCGGACTGTAGGGTGATCCAACAAATTGAAAAATTGGAAGAGCACCAAGAACTCTCTGAAAGTACAGCGAGTGTTAGTCGTGAGCCAGAATGGGTTGAACAACATGGCGATGATACAGTTTCAGCCTCTGAGCGAACAGTACAGGAAGACGGTGAAGTAGAGCCGAATACAACAAATGAGTCTACTTGTAATATTGCTCACTTCCAAGATTCAAAACAAACCCTTTTAACATTTGCTCCCCCTCTTACAATAAATACCTCAGAGAACCTGCAACCCTGGACCAACTCAGCAGAAATTTTGGAAGAAGGCGATCTAGCAACTGAGGAAAATTTCGCTCAAAATAATGGTGAGGATGAAAGTGTTTCATTGCCGCCGTTTGATAAAGACACGACAGAATTTCTGGAGAAGGGTGCGCGCTACTTCTGTGATTACGAAGAGTCTGGCACTACAGCGGGAGGGTTAGAACGGGATACAGAAGATAACCACAATGACCAGAAGGCCGGAAAGGTACCAAATTCAGGCTACGAAGAGGAACAGCAAGATGCAGAGGGAACTTTTCATGAAAATGGAGCTTGTTATGACTCAGTAAGCAAACAGCAAGAGAATAAAAGTACGTTAGACGAGGATAAAGAACTGTGGATGAAGGAAGAAGTCGAGGAGGCGAAAAGAGAAAGTGAACGAGATGCAAAAATGGAGGTGGAACATCTTGAAGAACTGCGCCGTTACGACGTTAGTGAAAAGATCACTGAAAGTGTAAGAAAGCCAGATGTTCCTCGAAGAAGTATTCATAGTTCGAGACCCGCTATGAAAAAACAGTCTAGTTTTGAAGCAGAGCAAAAAAGGTTGGATGATATTCGGAGAGTCGAAGAATATCGGAATTTGAATATCTCTCGACTAACTGAACACAGTCTTCCACAGAGTATCGTCTGGCATGAAACTTTCGAAGATAGGCCGAAAATTTTCCAAAATGACGGAGATTTTATGAAAGAAACTGTTGTTAGAAATGGAGCAATGTCAAAAGTCGGTGAAAAAACTGAAACGACTAGAGATTTAAGAAAAGAAAACGATTTAAGAGAGTTTGAGAAACTTAAAGACTTGGAAAAGATGAGGCTTCAAGATGAAAACGATAAAAGATTGGCTATTGAAAGCATTGAACGACATCAAAGGCAACTTCGAGAACAGCAGGTCCAGTTGTCGCAGCTGCTGGACAATGCGATCGTTTTTTTGAAAAACCTTGATACTGAGGGTCTTAAGCGGTCTCCGGAGCCCTGTACCAGGTGAGAAACATTTTCCGACCTAGTGATTATAAAGGCTGCAAAAAATGCAAAACTGTTCAAATTGAAATAATGAAGTTGTTGAAAATTGATAGTGAATAAAACCGACAAATTCTTGAAATATAGAGCTATTTAAATAGTTTCGATGATGTTCTTCAAGAGTCTGTCTTATCGGATTATGATGTTATGAGTTCAGTAATTTTTGCAACTTTTACCGACGCAGTAGTTTCCAAAATTTTGACGTTAGTTATTAAAGATGACCGCTTTGCATTAGTCACAAGGATAAACTATAATTTCAAACATTTGAAATACATCTACTGCCAATAATTTGAACCTGAAAAAATTAAACAAAAATCGCAGGGAAAAGGTTGAGGAAGTGGAACAGTATGATAACGTAAACTCTGATAGTGAGGAGCAGGAGCATGGGATCGAAACGACTGGCATAAGTTCTAAAACTGAATCTAAAGTATCGGAAAACGAAGACCGTGGGACTGGTACTTTTGCGGATTTTGATACTCCGTCGGCAAGAATTATGAGGGCTATCCGGGAGTTAGATTGTATGTTCTTTGTTGCATGTCTGCAGTCCTGTCCTAATTATTATGTTTTTGGAATTTCTGTGCATGTTGCAGTGCCTCTTTACCAACTGTCCAGAAACGTTTCCAATAACCAGTTATGGTAGTTGCTTAGCACTCCTTGAAGTCTTTAGGGCTGGCTATCGAAGAAACAAATTTTTTAGAAGGTCTTAATCCCCGTTGTTTAAGTGTGTCACCATTTACTTACTAAGGCTCATTGCTAAGACTGACATGTAGATTGGACAGTTCAGTGTTGAGGCTCCTGAGTACTGCTTGTACTATTGCTGTTCTCATTCAAACCACCACTGTATTGCAATGACTTCTTTTTTTCTTTTTACGGAAAAAGCCATAAAGGATGCTAATACTATTACGTTTATGTAGATAATCGAGTTGCTTATCTTTTTTTAATGAAACAATAGTCAGAAAACAAATTAGCTGTTTTATGCTCATTTCTTTTAGTCCCATTTTCTTTCTTATTCTGGTTGCATAAGTTGTAACTAGCAAAGACCGACTGCAAATGGATCATAGCAAACTTGATCCTAGGAAAAAATTTAGTGGAAAGTAAAGAACTTTGAGAATTAATTTTTCTAATTGGAGTGAAAAATTTAGAAATAGCTAACCCAACACGTTTCACAATAAATTCCACTTGCATCACCTTGCTGACTAAGAACCAATTTGTAGAACGAAGAAGCCAGATAACAACTTCAAGAGAAGTAAAGTCAGTCGGAGGCGATGATCGACTTCTAGGGACGTCAATACCTAGTTCAGGCCATGAAATTGAGACACCATCTGACAAGATCGTTAACGCCTTGCAGAATCTTGAAATCCGTCAGAGTTGTACGTGGCGTTGCATGTTTTCAAATCTCTTTTGCATGTTTAAGACAGATTGAAGGGTTAGATAAATGAACATCTTTAAAACCCTCCTATTAACCGTTATATAATGATATAGTTTCTGAAAGTATTTTTTGGAAACACGATTAGTACTATAATTACGCTTAAAAAAGTTTTACATTTAAGTGGGAAAAACTTTTTTTATAAAATCATTTTTTTTTGAACTGTAATCTCTAATATTTATAAAAATATATACTGTTTTTTAACTATAATTTTTAATGCTCTCAAACCTTAATAGTTCACACCGTTTACCAATGAAGTGCTCTTCCTTTTCTAGCGTTTCTATAAGACTGATCTGCTCGGCCTTTTGAAATGCCACTACTTTAAATTATCCACCTTGTAACCACCGATGCTTTGAAAGAAATTCTAGATTTTGCAGTAATATTCTTGTACTCCTTCAGCGATAAACAATAATACAGTTTCGTCCCGAGTAACCGAACGCCATATTTCTCAGAGTGGTGACAACATAAGAGGCAGAGGAACACTTCAATCTCAGGGCAGTCGAATACCATACTGTGAGCAGTGCAGAGCACAGATCAGGTGAGAACGGCTAGAAGTCTTTTATTACTTTTTTTATTAAAGTTTTTTATTACCGTTGTACCGGATATGTTTAATGAAGTTAATGCCTGATAACTACTGCAATTGTCTTCGGTAGAAAAAATAATGACGCAATAATCCATGGCGGAAAACTTTTCTCTGTCAGGAAAATTTTTGATTAAAGATTGTTAAAATCTCTGTTTTTATTCTCGCCCTTCATTCCGTTAAATTCAAATTACTTCTCTGATGTAGGGGAGCGTATGTTCTTGCTAATGGATTAGCCTATTGTCCTGACCATTTCGTTTGTGCAAATAAAGCCTGTAATCGGAAACTCCTAGAAATTGGCTTTGTAGAAGAGAAAGGACAAAAATATTGCGAGCAATGCTTCGAAACATTAATTGCACCACATTGTGCAAAATGTAATCGACCAATTATAGCTGTAAGTATTTTTTTGTTCTATTACTGATTCTGTATTTAAAAGTGTAAAATGACGCTAGAGAGATAACGCCGTCCTTGAAATAAATGATCTCCTGTCCCTAATGGAATGAGTCTACGTCTATCAAGACTTTTCACTATAAACAGTAATAATAATGTAGGATAATTTAAATTATCTGAAACTAGAGTACTTTATGGTAAGTCAAGAATTTTTAGGACTGCTTGAATGCGCTTCAAAAGCAGTGGCATCCAGAATGTTTTGTCTGCACTCACTGTCAAAGACCGTTTGGTAACTCGGCTTTCTTCCTTGAACAAGGACAGCCGTATTGTGAGAATGGTAATATTCTTTAACATTAGTTTTTCCGTAATTAATTTTAAAGAAATGCAGTTTTCTATGGCGGTTTTATCCGATGAGACGAACTAATCAAAAAAGCTGCTTTGATAGGTGTAATTGAAAAAACCGTAATCAAAGTGGTTTATTACAGATTGGAACGCTTTGTTCACCACCCGGTGCTTCGCATGCAACTACCCGATAGAAGCTGGCGATCGATGGGTTGAAGCACTAGGATCTGCGTTCCATTCCAACTGCTTCAACTGCACAGTAAGTACCTCGTACAAGTCATAAAATTTGCTTTTACTGGACTAAAATCACTAAAAATTTAAAAACTAACTAAAAATTTCCAGGCGTGCAACGTAAATTTGGAGGGTGAAAGCTTCTATGCAAAGAACGGTGCCCCGTATTGCAAACTACATGCTTAAAAGTTATTTCCTGATGGTTGCCTTACTGTACTGTTCTTATCTGCCAATTTCCTAAGATTGATTTCTTATATATAAGCTCAGATTTTTCTAGTCTTATATTACCTATTCTTTTTGACTTTTCTGGCTCGGTTAAAAGCCGTCATAATAGTTCTAAAATTATATTTGAACCAGAACAAGGAAGAAAACTGAAGGTGAATGAAGTAAAAAAAGCGCCCCACCTTATCATGAAAAAGTGCCTTTTTGCAGCAATAAAATCTTATCTTATAAACTTGCCGTGTTTAAATCGCTGAAAATTCTCACCGCTCACTCACAATACCAAATATTTCAAGAATAAAGAAAAGCAGCATTAATTTTTAAGAGAAATGCAGCTGATAGTATTGCTATTAGTTCTCAACAAAAACCATCTTGCTAAACTGTACAACCTACAGTTGACTAAATTAAACGAAGTTCACAATTTGATAAAGGAACAAATGTACAGGAATTAAAGAGAGAGAAAATTCTTTATAGTTAGAGTAACAGAAAGAAAAATGGACTCCTTTAAAGGATTATGACACAGAGGAAGAGCAGCACCGTAGCGGGATCCGTAAACTGAAAGATAATAAAATCAACTAAAGTTAAAAATTGTAATACAACACGTCCATCGTCTGAAGTGAAAATTGAACAATTTCGAAGTTTTGAAGCCATTGCTAGATTTCTGAAAAGTCACTTACCGATCAAGATAAAAAAAACAAAAAATTACAGCCTCATGATTTTCTGTCAACACTTTGATCAATTCGTTCTTAAGCTTGGTCAATAAGTTCAGTTTTTGAGTGGTCTTTCGTAATGCTGGAAAGAATAGTATACAGAAAAATTGAATCACGGATCTGTCAAATTCTCGTCTTCAAAATGTAAGGAAAAAAAGCGTAAAGGAAAAAAGTGGTTGGTAAAAAATTTGAGAACAAAGTTCTATCGACTAGTTTCGCTAATAACCGTTCCAAAAAGTTCCCAGATGTAAAAGAGGAAAACTGCAGTGAATTCAAGAAAAAGTATCTTCAATGTTCCAGGTGCTCATGACTGGTTGCCTCTTAGGGTTCAATTTTGTTTTTTTTTTCAAACTCGGTCAGCAGGCTGTAGTATAATGGCCTCTCTTCTGGCAGTTTATTACGCAACTGTTCAGTGAGCCGACTTCTTTTGATTCATCATAATGAACTGCAATGTAAGTCTAATTATGATAAGACGAGGTCGTTAAAATATACTAACGTATCCTAGTTTCTTGCTTTTTAATTTTTTATAACTGGGTAATGGGTGGAAAATGAGTAGTTGCACATGGGTGACGACGAACAAGTTACTGGACGGTACTGTTCAGAAAACAAGCTCATACAATAGCATAAGCGTCTGAGTGCCTTTTCAAGAAGTGTAGTCAAAAAAAAAGAGAATTAAACGGCAGAGAGAACAGCACCACTTGTAAACTGCTAATATTTTGTCACTAGACTGGGTTACTTTTTTACGTCCTTTCAACATCCAAAATATATCTTCCTCCACCGAGTTTTTTTAGAAACTAAAGTTTTAGTATAATTGTTTTGCAAAGAGCACCAGAATTTTTTCAAAAATGATTAAAAAATGCAGGCTGTGAGGTATCATACTCATCATAAGAACGCGAACTCATATGATCAGTTGTTATGAAACGACACAAAGGTGTCATGTTAATAGTTTATGAACAGATTATTTCCATATAGTCATTTTATCGGAGCTCCTCATTTTTTGAATGTACGCAAATTTCTGCCCGGTCATCTCGTATGGCAGCCAAATAAATTACGACAACAAATTAAAAGGACATTCATTCGTAACTGGAATTAATAGAATACAACTGCTGCCGACATAGAAAACTAACACGGGCCATATATATATATATTCATAGACCACCACTTCTCCAAGCTCCAGAGTGAACGATATGCACAAACAACCCAGTCCACTGTATCACAGAGGTCCAATTCCACGACAACAAGCGGCAACAGTGACGAACTGCGAATCAAAACTAAGCCTCCACCACCACTCTTATCTTTTCTTGGCAAAATTCCACAGAAGTCGGATTTCCTCCAGGACCTCAATTCTCCTTCACGCTTTAAATTCGCTAATACTCTGCGGTTCACTGCTGTACCCTCAGATACAATCGTACTCAGGAAAATCTTAATTGATCTGTTAAACTAAAAGGAGTTAGGTTCAGCATTTTTATCAAGAATTATAATTCAAAAGGTTATATGTACTATTACTAGGTATATATATATCAATGTTAGATATAGCAACTGATTCAGCAGCAGGGATAGACTGAGTTTGTTTTTGCTGACCATCTATTTGTCTCACCAGTCTTTTGTTTCCGCAAATAATTTTGACCCTTTTTAAGTTTAGTCGCCTCATTCTTCTTGCAGCGGGCACTGCCCAGTGGTACTTATGCACTAACTATAGAGGGGAAGTTCAGTGGCGCAGCAGCCATGTCCATGAGCTTAATAAAAATATACAAGTGATAGTGATACGGGAAGGAATGACAAGCTCTCCAGCTTGAAAAAACTGAGTTAAAGCATAAGTCTTTGATAAAAGCAATTTTTTTTAGAAAATCACTTGTGGCAGAAAAAAAATTAATCCGGTGGCCCGAGAAGAGCGGTCCGCCTGACCATTCTTGTGGTTGCCTCTTTACAGTATCTGACAATTAAAAAAGCAAATTTTTTTAGCTATTTAGTTCAGGAGTTGGTGGCCACGTTCAGTAATGAATTGTAAACTGCAGTTTTAAACTGGTAAATTTCTCAGACTTTCTTGATAGACAGTCCTGAAGCAAGAGTGGATAACGCTGGGGAGAACATTACTGTTCTAAAATTTGTTTTGCTTGGATGTTAGTGGAAAATTTTCATAGGGTTGGTCAGTAATTTTTTTATTCGTTAGAGGTGACTATATTATTTTTTCTCTGTCTATTTTTACGTTTGTGTAGTTTTTGCTTTTCCTTCTAATTTTTCTGCATTAGAAGGCAGTATCCGGTATGGTCGGAAATTGTCTCATGTGGCGAGTTCACACCTATTTGTGTTAGAATCTTTCTTGGTGTCTCGTGATTTTTAGAATCTTACTATCCACATTACTGCCTTCTAAGTAAGAATAAATTTATTTTGAGTTTTGTTTCTTATATGCATTCTTCATCATTTAACTTAAAGAAAGCTCTCACTTCATTCCCCGTAAGTGTCGGCCAAAATATGAAGTGGATAAGCCAAAGCTGGTCCTTTTTGGGGATGTTTCATAGCTTACTCCTTACAGGGTAATTTATAAAATGCCCACGATTGGCATACGGAAAGCCGTCATCGAGAAACACTTGGGGCATCCGATAAGTGAGTTCAAGTTTATTGGGATTTTACCATAACAGTCACGCTACGTAATTTTTTAAACACGATAAAAAATTTTTAATTCAGCAACTTTTGACTAGCATCTCCTATACTATCGTTAGGTGAGAATCGAAAAACCCAGCACCAGTTATTTTCCTCACGGAGCAACAGCTTCTACAAAATTTATATATTTTGTTATCTTCGTGTTTGTTTTACAAGTTCGAGCGCTTAATGAAACTTAAAAAGACGTTGTTTCAGCTGAAGAGGAATTTGATGAATTATGTTTTGATTACGGCTTGGAGTTAGATGAAGTGGTATGCCTTCTTTACTAAAGCAAAGGAAGATTTTTAGATACGCAAATTAAAAAATATTTGTATTTGCATTTGAGGGTGTTAAGATTTTAAAAAAGTGAAATTTCAGTAAAATGTGCTTTCTAAAAAATTAGTTTTCCCTCAAAATCTTCCTGGCAAATGCCAGTAATATTCCGAAAGTTGTGCAATTCAAATTTTTGGTTTACATTAGTTAATTTGAGCTGTATTAATTCATTTTTTTAGACGAGCGAAAAATGTGCCGTGGAAAAAGAAAAAGGTGAAAAGGCTGCTGAAGGCCTATGTGAAGAAGAAGTTTATAAAATTGAGCTGCCTGCGAATAGATATGATCTGTTGTCAATAGAAGGTTTAGCAAGAGCTTTGAAAATCTTTCACTCACGGTGAACTATTAGCTTTCTTATACGAAGTACTTCTATTTATCTGGTGTTTGATCACATTTGTGAAGTTTATAAAAGTTAGAATATGAAGAATTAGAGTTTCATTTATCACATCTTTAATCTAAGCGGTTTCAGAATTGAACAACCTAATTACAAGGTTCTTCCAGTTGAAAAAAGGGAGAGGATAGTAGTACTCCCGGAAGTCGCGAGTGTAAGGCCTGTAATTGTTGCAGCTCTCTTGCGCAATATAACTCTAGATTCTGATTCGTATGCTTCATTTATTGATCTGCAAGATAAGCTGCATCAAAATATATGCAGAAAACGTACTTTAGTTGCTATTGGAACTCACGACTACGACAGCATTCAAGGTCGTTGCTTTAGTACTGATGATTTTTCGTAGCATTTTGTTTATAGTTAAGCAGGAATTGGAAGCATGTGGACAGGCGGATGTTTTACCTTGAGATAATGTTTTTTGGAAT
>UXUI01007258.1:27081-37556 GCA_900576705.1 Enterobius vermicularis | reverse complement strand
TTTGAAATCTTTTTTTTTTTTTTTTTTTTTTTTTTTTTTTGAATTGAAGGAGCTAGGGCAGAGAGCGGAAAAGTAATGTACTTATAGAATGAAAAGGTTCTAATATTTAAAAAAAATGTGTCTTGTCATAAAGCGCTTTATTTGTAGAAGAAGTAACAAGATTTGCTTTAGGGCCGTTCACGTATGGTGCAGAAAGGCCTTCAGAGATACGATTTAGACCCTTAAACCAAACACAAGAATATACTGCTGATGAACTCATGAGAATATATTCGGTACGTTTAATTATTTACTTTATTTAGATATCTATTCAAGTAAGCCATGAAGTTTTCTTTAGATTACTCTAGAAGCTCGTTTTTTTAAATTAAAGCGCTTAGATCATGAAGAATTGGAGTTAAAGAAACAATGGCTTGCTCTAACACTTTTAATAATATTGAAAGATCATATTCTTTCAATGACGCTCTTTCGTCATCTGCCAAAATTGTTCAGGTCGACAGCCATTTGAAGCCATATTTGCCTATTATTGCTGACAAAGAGCGTTACCCCGTGATTAGGGACAAAAATGGCATTGTTTGTTCATTACCTCCTATAATTAATGGCATGTTTTATATGGTTCTTTTCAGTGCCAAGTTCCTACTTTATTTTAGAATATTTTAAGTATAATCTTTCTGTATGTCGTTTCATTTAAACAGGGGCTATGATATGCTTCTTAAATTAAATATGAATAAGTTAACAATACTCGTCTTACTTCAGTTTTCTAAAGTCATGATTAGATTTTTCTTAATTTTAATTGCAGTTTTCGCTTTTACACCGTGTAGATATTTTTTTATTAATCTTCTACTTTTATACCTTAAGGCGAACACTCTAAAATTCGGATGGATACAAAAAATATATTCATTGAATGTACTGCAACTGATTTACAGAAGGCTATCATTGTTCTTGACACTATTGTTGCACTATTTTCGCAATACTCCAAGCAGCAGTTTACGTAATGTTTAAACTTCTTAGCAGTTATTCGTTTATTATGGGAGTTGATGCTGTGCGAAATACTTTTTGAGCTTTTATTTTTGGTTCTTGTTCTGTTAGAGGATTTTGTATCTTTGCATGTTTTTCATTGTTAGCCACGTTCTTATCTTGTTTATTTACATCGTAGCTTATAAAAATATTGTTTTTTAGAGTTGAACCTGTTGATGTTCAGCAGATTGATGGGACTGTAGTTTCATACCCGGTATAGTTTGACATTTTTTCTTGAGAAAGTTGGTCTGGTCCTTACTTTTTCTGTAACAGAGGTTTTTTCAATTTCCTTCCAGAAGCTGGAATATCGTACTGAGCATGTAAGCGTTAAAAATATAAATACTAAAATTGGCTTAGAATTAAAAGGGAACGAAATGGCTAAACTTCTTTCACGAATGTCCTTGTCTACAAAGGTTTTGGATGAAGATACTTTAGAGGTAAAGTTTTTCTGTAAATTATGACTCCATGATTTGCTGACAGGTAGTTTTTGATCAGAATTTTCCTTATGGACTAATTAATTTCTGCGTAGAGCATTCATAATGTTATTTTAATTTTGAAACACTTAGTTGTAATGGGTTCAATTTATGTGCTGTTTATGCGGGATTATTTTCTAGGTTACAATTCCTCCCACTCGTCATGATGTTCTTCATGAATGTGACATAGCAGAAGACGTTGGGATTGCATTTGGTTATAATAATATTCAGCAGAAGCTTCCTGAAATACAAACTGTAGCTGAACCATATTGTTTAAATAAACTTTCGGATTTATTACGGGAAGAGATGGCTTTTGCTGGATGGACAGAGACATTAAATTTTGCGCTGGTGATTTTGAGTATCGTTATGTAGACTTGAAATTTAGTTTTGTTACACGCATTGCTATTTCGGAAAATTCGTTCGGATTAATATAGCCTTAGTAGTTATGGAACTTTAATGTGCATAGTTTCTTAGGTCTTTTATTTTTTAATTTTTCTTTTCAGTGCAGCAGTGCCGATATTTCAACAAAGATCAAGAGGGAAAATGGACTGCTTGACGCTGTAAAAATATCAAATCCGAAAACTTCTGAATTCCAGGTACATTTCATGTTATTTTCTAATCTGTTTTGAAATTCCTTTGCAGTACGTTTTTTTAAGGTTGCGCGAACAACTCTGCTTCCTGGGTTGTTAAGGACTCTTGCGTGTAACAGGGATATGCCCCTACCTCTTCGCCTTTTTGAGCTTCAGGATGTTGTCATTAAAGACTTACGTGCAGGTTCATTTTTAAAACAAGTTGCATTGTCTGGCTCAGAAATGTTTTTAAATTACGATTTTAGTGGTTCTCATTAATTTATTTAGTTCCTATTCGTAATCACATTGTTTTATTTAAAGCTTTTTAGAAACAGGGGCACGTAATGAACGACATCTGGCTGCTGTTTATTGTGGCAAAACTGCAGGTTTTGAAATAATTCATGGCTGTTTCGATCGTTTAATGCAGGTGGTTGATATAAAGTGGTCTGCCGATAATTCTGGCTATCACATTAAGGAATATGATGGTAATAATAAGTGCTAGGTTTAAAGGTTTTTCTAACTTAGTTCGTTGTAGGTCCTAACGTTTTTTCAGGAACTACAGTTTATTTTGTAAAATTTAAGCTCTAGTAGTTCTTAAATTTTCTTTTTTTTTCTAAATTTTTTTTTAAATATGACGAGTTTGCAAAAGGTTACGGCTTGGTGAATTGTTTACTTTATTAGATTTGTGGAAGGCAGTCTTTATAAGTAAAGGTTGGTCAACCTAACACTAGTAAGTGTCTATATTTCTTAACTTTGGTTTTGTTTGTTATAGACCCTACCTTCTTCGATGGCCGATGTGCCAGAGTTGTTGGTCCAGGAGGATTTGAGTTTGGTACTTTTGGAGTTATACATCCCGAAGTTCTTGCTGCATTTGGTCTTACATTACCAGTCTCGGCTATTGAAATAACTGTAGAGCAGTTATTATAAAATCACTAGTCACTTTCCTTGCTTCCAGTTCTGCTGATTGTTTGATCTCCTTTCGGTTTTTCATAAAAAAAAAAAGGGCTGCTACTTTGCAGAGAATAGTGATTTTTGATTGTTCATTTGTTTCGACAGGAAGTGAGGAAGAAGCTGGAACTGTGCAGTAGTTTTCTCGGTTCTTGGGTATTTCTTTTGGAAAAAAATGTTGTCTGTTATTTTGTTGTTGCTTTGAGTATCTGGAAATCTTAATAAAAGTAATTTATAAAGTGCATTATTGTTCACTTTATTGTTATTATTTGGAAGTAAAGAGTTGAGAACAATCAGTTTTCCCTTGTAAATTGATTCACAATCGATGGTAATTGTTGTATCATGTAAGTTACCTGTTTATCCTGGTTGTTTTTGTAAGTTTTGGCATCTGAAGGTTGCTCAGGAGTGGAGCGGTTTTGATATTTAGTTTTACCTGGATGGGTTTGGTAGAGAAACAGCTGCCTTTTGAAATTTTTTTTTAAATTTAACCGTTTAAAATTTTACTTGGGTTTTTTCCGGAAGGGTTTATTTTTGTTGTGGTGCAGAATAATTTTACCCCTGTTACAGGAGTCTCCACAGTTTTCGGGGTGTTGAGATAATTCTAATCAGTAGAATACATTGTGTAACCTTCTGTAAGCAGTGCGCAGTTTCTAATTTTGAAAGTAAGCAGTTTTTTGAAGGTTAGGTAATTATCTGCCTTATGGTGCAGCAAATCAGTTACTTTGGCGTTTGCTACCTTCCAGGTGAAATATTCTTTTGCTTATTGATTACTGCATGCGCTTTTCATAGCAGTTCTAGGGCAATGTATGCGGACACTTTGCTGATTATTTTTATTGCGGTATGTACAGCGCTGCTGGGAGAACTTTTAACTTATGTACTTGTTTATCGAAGTGATCAGTATAAGCGGCTTAAGAGTGAAATGGAACGGAAAACTAAGAAGTTGGAGCGGAAGGTAGGCTTTTCTGTGTAACTACTGAATTTTTCGATTCAATTTGCCTACTGCGTATTTTAACTAAAAAGAGAAGTTTTCTGCTTAAAAGTATATGTCTGGCTCCTTGGGCTATCTTGCTTTTGATAAATGTTAAAACGATTGCTTATTTAAGAAAGAGATGACAACTGAGGCGGACAGAATGAAGAAGAAGAAAATCGAACGGGAAGAGGAACGTCTAAAAGCTACTAATCGCGATATGAGTATGTTTAAAATGAAAAGCATGTTTGCGATTGGATTTGCATTTACTGCATTATTGTCTACATTTTCTTCAATTTTTGATGGGAGGACAGTGGCCAAACTTCCATTTACGCCAATATCGTTTATCCAGGGGCTTTCCCACCGGTAATTTTTTTTCAAAGCTTCACTATCTGTTTGTAACACCTTGCGCCGCCAAACTATTTCTTGATATTTTAATTTGAAATAAACTTTCCATAGGCCTAAAAGTGCTTTTTGCTGTATAAAAATTGAATGAGGAGGTGCAGATTACTGCACAGCGAAAAAACAATTTGCAGTATTCAAGAAAGGTCGTGGTGAAGTATTTGGTTCAAAAAAATTCAGGGACTGTTGCTGGACCATTGGTTTTTAATTATGTTGTTTTTATGAAATTATTTCAGGAATCTGGTTGGTGAAGATTACACTGATTGTTCGTTCATATTCTTATACATTTTATGTACTATGACAATTAGACAGAACTTGCAAAAGCTACTGGGCTTTGCACCGTCACGTGCAATGAACCGACAAGTACCACCGTCTTTCTTCAGCACTCCATCCTCTGGATTATCCAACAACTTTTCGTATTTGCGCTGAGATCCATTATGGTGCTAAATAGTTTTGCTCTTCATGTCCAATATATCACTACTGGTCTCATATTTTTAGTTGCTTCAGACGTCGTTATCAACCCATTTGTCTTAACATTTTCTCATTGGGAAGGTGGCTTTTTTACCGCCACAACAGAGGGAATTTTTTTTTGATGAATATATGAATTTTCTCTTAATCGGGACAGAGAACCAATAGTTTTGATTTTCTTTCAAAAGGAGTGCGACTTCCGGTCAACATATTTTTTTAAGGTTCTGTCCTTTCCAGGTGGTGCTGTGATAAATGAGAGCACCACACAAAGCAGTCGATTCTAAACAGTCCTCATTGGTGGTAACTGCCGAAATTCGCTGTCAGCGTTGTCCCGAACGTTGACAGGACGATATGAGCCTTAAATATTCTGAACATGTTGTCATAGTTTCATGGAGACAATCATTCTTTTTTGCTTCCACAGCCCAAACATAGTGGTGCAAGTGGCCTCTTGAACGAGGTGCTTAACTTCTTTTGAGTCAAATCCACTGAAATAAAAGTCCTGTTATCTTTCAAAATGGCTAGGACTCATTAAGCTGCGGTTTTCGTGACTGCACATCGGGAAGCTTATTCAACACCACGGGAAGTTCTTCACGCATGCTGGGTCCAGTTACTTGTGCACCGCTTCATTTTTTTCGGGCGATATTGTCTCGGCATCATCCCACAACGATTTTTTTGTAATGTTAATAGACGATCTTGAAGGTTAAGAGGCCGCCTGACCATGCCTTGGAAGAGTCTGTACGATGAAGAGACTGCAACACCCGTACAAACTCTCTGTGCACATTTTTAATTGTTTTGCTTCCCTCCTTCAAAATTCATCATCTTATGGGGCGATTATTTCTGTACGATTCTTTGCGTCAACGAGTGCTGACAAGAACTTTAGTCGAAAAACAGGTACTTTGCTTCTCAGGGCCCATTAGACCAATGATTTCCGAAATATCACGGAATGTGAATAACGTATCGTCGCAGCAGTCTAGGCCGATAGCGCATTTAATTACGTACACAATACTCATCTCAAGACCAACTGGTTTTTGCCTGGGTTGCTTCTAACCTATTTTCATAGCGCACTTCTTACTCCCACGACCCATGTTCCATATCCTCCCTCGCTGACTTCATCTGGAGCAGTTACTCGGCTTCGGGAACTTAAAGGACCTCGACCATTAAAGGTGACTGAAGCAAAAGATCGAACAATAAATCCGCCTTTACCATCGCTGGGCTAAATACGTCATGCTTTACAGTTTTGGCAATGTCCGCTCATCCCCAAACTTATCCTTTACACCAAGCTTTAATGTAAATTTATTTACAGTAACGGCAACACCTGCAACAAATCTCAGGCGATCATTTACTATAATATACCTTTACAGGACTAAGGCCAGAAAATTATGCATCTGGTTAACGAGATTTATTATCGCATATAAAAAAACACTATAGCATAACAAGGTCGAAGTCTTCTTAGATGTAAACGTCAGAAACTCAGTAGTGCATTTGCTTCAGGTAAAAAAGATAATCATTTAGGTTGGTTTGAGAACCTTGGCATCCATACAAAGCTCATCTTAAACTTCTTTTGATAAGTATTTCATCACTGAACTACACGTCACTCGCCTGCAAAGTCTGTCTCTACATGTAAAAGGACGTCTGGTGTACGGAATGAATTATTTACCTCTTGTACACCAACAGTGGCACTTTAAATTTCTCACTAATACATTTTAAAAAACACTAAGTACTACTACTGAAAAAAGGGAGTCAAAACACCATCGGAGAAAAAATTGCATTAACTTCCAAAGTAGAGATTTAGCTACTAGGGCACGGTCAGGCAGTTCGGCTCCAGTACTTTATCTAAAGCTCTTCGACAGTATTATGAATAAATATATGAATTTTTCAAGAAACTCCTACGTTTACTCCAAAATCAACCTTTAACACCGATTTTCGTCACATGAAGACAATATATGAAATTCTCAACTACTTACAAAGAAAAAATTAACAAATTTTTGCTTGCCAGGTCTGAATTGCAAGCCCCGGTCAGCCAAGTCTCCATCTACAGTTCTAACTCTTTTACAGCGATATATATATATAAACAGATTAAGTAAACTTCTACCAGTAACACTGAGTCTTCCGTTTCATTGTGTCTAATGAACCGCGCTATTTTGCGTCCCGTACATGTCTATAAATATGTGCCAAGCCAACTTCGCAATGAGGCCAAAACTTCATGTGGTGCATCACGTATTCTAGAAGCAGTAATCTTTCCTTTGAAAAGATGCTTGCAGTAACGAGGGTATTTCAAGAGCACTACTTAAAAATGCTGCCGTTTGAAAAAGGTTAAAAAAGGTCAAAACTAAGTGATGTATAAATTGAAAAAAATTAACCCGTTAGTGCCAAGAGTTTCTTGCCAACCTAAGCCATGTAATTCTGTAACATTAGAAACAAAAATACTCTTCCTTTTCAGTTTACTTTCTTCCGTCCCTTAGAGCTATCTTGAAGAAAGCCGCAAGCTTTCTTATGGATCTTGAAACCATACAGTCTGAAATCAATGAATTTAATAGAATCCGTATATTAAAGCAGAGCCACAGTTTCCGAGAAGTATAAGAAATTTCCTTCTGTGCACAAAAAACGTTATGATTTCGACTATAACCATCACAGGATGTGATATCCTTCAAAAATCCGATAACCACATTTTTTAAGAGCTAAAAAAAAAAAATATACCGAGGAACAAAGTGAGCTGAAGGTAATCCTGGTCGCACTTCAGGATGGGCAAAAAAAAACATGTGAGGGAATCCTGTTCCAAAGTACGCTCCATCTGTGTGTTGGTTTCTTACATTTCGCGGAGTATAAACATCCATGCATTTTGGACAGTACAGTTTCACCATTGCCTCGCCTGGTACGTCTGATAGACCTGATAAGCAGCTACGTCACTTCTATTACTTATGCAGGTTACCTCCACAAAACTGTACGTGGAAATGTATATGAGGAGAAAAAGCGTAACCGTAAGTTTTTGTTTCAACCATAAAACATTACTTTTTTTCTCCATTTGTTTTAATTTACTGATCCACTGATAAGTAAGTGTATTGATTGACACCATCATGCTCAAAAAATTATAAAATCAAATCAACTCCTTTACATAAACATAAGTTTTCTATTACCCCCACAGAAATATAATAAAGCATCTAAAAAAACAAAGTTCCTGTCCCACTCGAACAAATCCAGTTTCCGTCATCTGATCTTTTACCAGACGGTGATATAACTCAGTCACTCTTCTTTCATTGCCCCTCCTCTTCCGTCTTTTAAAATCCTATTTTCCATAAGAACGCTCTGGCAACAAAAATTAGGTTACAAACGTGGTATGTTAGCTGCAGCTTAATCAATGATATTGAGACCTTACCGAGGCGATACAGGAAGAGCTTCGCCTCCTTAAAAATAACATTGACAATTTTCCCATCAGGCAACAAGCAACCTTCTAGACTTCCCTGTTTCTTAGGCAATGTTCCCCACAACATGCTTTTGAAAAAGTGGCAAACCACTATCAAAATCTTCGCAATCTGCTTCACTAAGTCCCAAAATCTTGTTCTTATTTCAAGGTCTTATCAAATAATATTTACATACAATGTTCAAGGACAGTATTTTCATACCAGCCCCCTCTAAAAGCCAGAAAACAATTTTATTCTGCCAAATGGCCTTGAAAAACTAATTTTAACTCCGTATCAAACAACACTTTCAAAGTAACAAAAATATTTTTGGCAGGTGAAAAAATTTCGTGGACTAACCTAATACGGAAAATGCAAAAAAAATTTAGGAACAAAATCATTCCACGGACGCTTCTTGATCACTTTTTCACTCGTCGCAATGACGGATAATATCTCACCACAAGACTTAAAATCAACCGTTAAATCTTAATTTAAAAACTTGACAATTTTAGCCACACGAAGACAATCTAAAGCTTAAAACCTTATTACCCTGCTACAAAATGACTCAAAAGTAAATACAAAACGACGTGAACAAAATAAACCAAATGTCCCAAAATCATGAATGAAAAAAACACCACTGAATTTTAGAAAATAAACTGACCGATTGGCAAAAACTTTTGGCTTTCGCAGTAGACTCGTGGACAAAAACCAAAATCGCCGTTATTCCATTTATCCATCATCTGAGTTATCCCACGGTCTGTTAAAATATATCTTGCATGAATTAATCCGTATAACATTTCTGCAGCTTGTTCCACAAGTTCACTTTCTGCATTGTTGATCTCTTCATCTAAATAATACGTTGTAGTTCCTCAATAGATACTTAAAACAAAAAAAACCATAATATTCTATAAATAAAAAAAATCGGAGTACAAGAAACGTACAAAACAGAGTAACTTTAGGAAGAAAGATGGGCTAACCAGGCTCTGAATCAAGAATCATTTCAAGAGCATGCCTGTAGTGCGGAACCTGCTCACTCAGGCCCGTTAAGTTGAACCTGTCATTGATGTAATCCTCGTCTACCTAAAGGTATGAGTAATAAGTCCAACTTTTATATTAGACAGATTACACTACAGATAAGAATATACCATAACAGATATCGCAATCAGAAATTTTAAAAAGAATATTTAGAGCAATCACACAGTTTCCACTGGTCTGCAAAAACTGGAAAGAAACTGTGAAAAGTAATTTGACGGCTGAATGAGTTAACAATTTTATTATTAGTTATTATTGTTATTGTCTGATTCCGAAAAATCTCAAAATTAATTTATTATTATTGTCTTATTATTATTATTATTATTATTATTATTATTATTATTATATTATTATTATTATTATTATTATTATTATTATTATTATATTATTATTATTATTATTATTATTATTATTATTATTATTGTATTATTATTATTATTATTATTATTATTATTATTATTACTAATTGTAATTATTGTCATTATTATCATTAATACCGATATTATTTATTATTATTATTGTTATTACTATTATTATTATTAATTGTAATAATTGTCATTATTATTATTATTACTACCGATATTACTTATTATTATTATTACCATCATTATTAATTATTATTATTATCTTCAATAAAATCCCCACCCAGTGATTTTCAAAAAAAAAAAAAAAAAAACTATTGTTTGATTTATTAATCAGACTCACTTTCATAGCCTTGAAAAAAAAAAAAATGCAAAAATCTATTTCAAAAACGGCACCATCATAGTTGAGGGTTACCAATACCCAAAACTAAATTTCCTTTCAATAACCCACCTCCGTTTGCTTTGCCTAAAGTTCCACACCTAGCCTTACTCATCTGTAGCAATTTCAAGCTTGTCTGTTAATTTCTTTCTAAATTTCCAAAAATTTAACACCAAACACTTGTTTCAACTCTTGTGTAATTCCGCAGCAGCACTATTGCGACAACCCAAGCAGTAATGGATGTTGACCAAAAATAAACCTACAAGACTTTAGATTTCAGTTCGCCCAGTTCCTTCCCTGTTCCACTCCTGGCATTTCTGCTACTAGGGCGGTGCTCAATCAGCCACCTCAAAATGTATGCTTTTCAGAAAAACAAAAGAGTAAAAAGATGGGACTTGGGAGACTCTAGAAGTCTGCGCTCAAAATACTTTACACATCGGCCAGATAATCGCGAGTAAAAAAGATGACG
>UXUI01007258.1:7893-24510 GCA_900576705.1 Enterobius vermicularis | reverse complement strand
TTTTTTTTTTTTTTTTTTTTGCGTGAGCGCTTAAGCTATGATTATTGTTGAAACTAACGGTATCAGAATTTATAAGATTTTTTCTTTTAGAATTTTAACGATGGAAACAGTTCTGGAAACGCAGCGTCGTCTTCATGAAGAGAGAGATCGCTTAATAGATAGTATGACTAAGGAATTTTTACACGAACGAAAATCGGTAGTTTCAAAGGCTCACTAATTTCATGTTGTTGCTACTGTTTTTTGGATTGTATAACAATAGCTCTTTTTCGCTAAATTTTCAAATGGCTGGGTTATTTTTATGGTTAGAACTTCTAGATTTTTGACTCGCGGAATTTTTTCACTTTGGCATAAACAGTTTTTTTGTAATTACTTTGGGTTTTCGTTTTAGCACAAAGAGAGGATTAATGCGGACCATAGGGTTAGGACTCTTGTGCAGGTTTGTTTCAAGGAAATTTTATTCTTTGTTTGACCAAGTACTAACTGTTTTGCTTGCGGATGTTAGTTTTAGAACAATTTCATCTACGTCTTTTAGAGGTTTCAAAACACAACTACGAAGCTTCGTGAGTTATACGAAGATAAAGATAATGTACGCTCAGAAGAATTAAGAGCTATTGCTGGGCCCAACGAATTTGCAGAGTTTTATTCTCGACTGAAATCATTGAAAGACGCTCATCGGCGCAATCCTGATGAGGTTACGCATTATGATACAATTTCCACAAGGATTCTTTACTTATGAACTTTTCGTTTGTAATACCTCCAATTCAGTACTATCTTTACCCTCTTATAAACTACTCGAATGAATAGAAAGTGTATTTATAATTTACAGAAGTAGAAGAATGCAAATACGGATAGAGATTGCGGAGTATAGCGGAGTATATTATACTGTTCTGGCTGAAAAAATATTTATCTTTACATATTATTTGCAGGTTGCTGTTCCTCTTTGTCTGGAATTTCAAAAGATGAATGAAGCTATAGAGGATATCGAAGCTGCTGAACGTGATCTTGTCGAATTTACCGATGAGGAGGCGTATGGAAGGTTTTTAGATATGCATGCGTTGCATACTAAGTATTTGAATATAAAAGGAGTAAAGGTAAGTTTCAGCTGCTTTATAACATTGGATTATGGTGGCACATTAGACTGACTTATGTTTTGTGGTTTGGTGGGACTTTTACTTACCGGCTTCTGACAGCTAAGTTCTGATTAGATCTATATAGGAGAGATAGTGCTATGTTCCAACAATTTTTTTATAATACCTCCGCTTCTGCTCATTAAGACTTGTACTTTTTTGAGCATAAAGTATTATTTATTTGTCAGGGTTCATATACAATTTCATTTCATTGAACCACAGCAAAGCTGTTTCATGTGCCACCAATCAGCGACAAGTGTAGTGTAAAGGAGTTTTATAATGATCTTTCTAAATTTTTCAATTTTTGGTAATTTTAAAATGAACATGTCGAGCTGAATAGATCAAAAAGCTGATGTTCTCCAGTTTATAATACTCCTTAGGTACGAATTAAAACTTTATTGTAACTAGTTACTTTACTTTTATTTCTTTTCAGAAAATTGATTACCTCACTTACTTAAGTCAGTTCGATCGCTTTTCCGATATTTTAATGTCTTCTAAAAAAAGTGGTTTTTATCGAGAATACCTCATTGAGCTTAAGAATTACTTAGTTGATTTTCTTGACCGGACGAGGCCTCTTCATGATGTTAACGAGACGTTTGCAAAAACTGATGCAGAATTTGAGAAAAAGTGGGAGGAAGGTATAGTAAGAATTTCTTTTGTGTTTCTAAAATTTGAAACTGTTTTGTTTTTCCTATATGTTTATCTTTGTTTCTGAGAAATTTTATTTTATTTTTAGCAATTCTTAGATGTAAAACCGTCATGTTTTTGTTTTGAAAGTTGCTTTATAGTTCTGCTTAAGGAAGCAATGTATACCACTGATTTGCAGTAATAGTTTGTAAATTTTACAATTAATCATTAATTTCTTCTTTCTTTAAAGTATTTCAGTTTCATTTTATAGTTTATTCAGGATTTTTTACATGTCTTAAGTCATTCTTTTACTTTTCCAGCTTCAATACCGGGATGGGGTAAAGAGCATCATGGTGCTTTGACGCATTCTGGTGCTTTTTTGGATCTGTCATCTTTTAATTCTGCTGCGGAACTTGAAACCTTGGGTTTAGATCGCTTAAAATCTGCTCTATTAGCTCTTGGATTAAAATGTGGAGGGTAAGAGAATTGGCATTCCAGTTAACCCCACTTTTTAGTTATTTGTTATCTTTTAGCATTTGATTATGTTTCAACGAAGGGCTTTTTCTCACATTATTTTTGAAGATATGCAATTTAAATCTGTAGATTTCATGCTAATATGTGAAACTTTTTACGGCAAAGGTCACTTTGAATTACATTTGATCCTTTTGAATGCAACCGTTTTGGTCTATAAATACTGTAACAGTTCTTATTTGGATGTTTCAACAGTTTTACATTCTGTTTTTCCGTGGTGAATTAAGGTTTTTAATGACGAGATATTAAAGGACATTAAAAGAGAGGGCTGAAAGATTGTTTGCAACTAAAGGTCACAAGCTCAGTGAGATGGAAATCGAGGCTTTGGCTAAAAAGAAGGACGTGGAACTGAAGGAGAGAGCGAGGATGTGTGAAACTGCAAGAATAGAAGCTTATATTCAAAGGTTTGTGGAACTCGTTTTTTATAAAATTATTATTGCACAAACAAATTTAAATTGTTGTTTTGAGTTCGATTTTTTTTTTACTTCTCGCTTTGGAGTTTTCCTGTCGATTTTCTGTATTAGGCTGTTAGAAACATAAATATTATGATAAATATTATTTTAAGACTAGCCTCTATTCTAAACGAAGAGCGAGAAGGTACTAAAGAAAATGTGGAAAGAAAACAGGCCAGAGGGTTAGGTGAAAGCGTGGAGGAGGAGGAAGCCGAAGCTGATCTATCAGATGCGGAAGAAGATGATGCTATCCCGTATAATCCTAAAAACTTGCCTCTTGGTTGGGATGGGAAGCCAATCCCTTATTGGTTATACAAGCTTCATGGATTAAATATTTCATACCCCTGCGAAATCTGTGGCAATCAAGTTTATAAAGGACCAAAGGCCTTTCAGAGGCACTTCAATGTTAGTAACGTATAATTTAATTCCTTTTCCATTTTTATTTCGGATTAAATGTAGAGAATTTGCAAGTTTATTGGTAGTAGCTGCAGAATTCAATGTTTTAAAATGCTATCTTAATAATTGTACGTCTAAGAGACTAAGTTTATTCTTAAACGTATTATATGCAAATTATAAATAAATTTTTAAAGTATATTTTAGGCAAAATTTTGAACAGAAGCTTAATTCCGGTTATTTTCCCTCTGCATGTGGCATTTTCCAATACCTAAAATTTTATAGGAATGGAGACACTCTCATGGGATGCGATGCCTCGGTATTCCTAATACTGCACATTTTGCAAATATAACAAAAATTTCTGATGCTGTCGAGTTATGGGGGAAGATAAGACGACAGCGCGAATCAGTAAAGTGGAATCCCGAGCATGATGAGGAATTTGAAGACAGCGCAGGAAATGTTGTTAATAAGCGTACTTTTGAAGATCTAAAACGTCAGGGACTACTTTGATTTCTTTCGTTCTCTTTTTTATTTCTGCGTAAAAATCGTTTTTTCTCGGTCCTTCCTTTCACATTCGTTGTCTACATTGTGTGGGCAAAAATTTCTGAGACAGATCTACATTTGTACATTTTTCGGTTAGGATTGGTAACCTAGAATTTTTTTGGTTGAAAAAACAAAAAGTTGAATTTTAAAGATTTATGGTAATTTTTCATTGTTGACAGCGGCAGTGTTATTCAAAAGGTATCTCTTCACTTTCATTGAAGATTGTGTTGTTAGCTATCAAGAATTCTTACTGTAATGTGAAAGTCTTATTTTGTAGTAGGTGATCTCAGCCGTTGGATGTACGACAGTTGTATAGTCAGTAATGTTATTTTTTAAAGCGTTGCCCTCGTTATTTCACCAGATTTGTTGAATCAATAACAAGTATAGTCTGTGTTCTGCTTAAACCAAGTGCCAGAAGAATAAGGAGGACAAAGTAGTGGTGACACTGAAGAAGAAGGAAGTAGTGTGTTTTTAATTAACTGGGAAATTGAGTGTTTTTGCAGTACCACAGAAGTGTTGTTTAAATCAAATGTATCGTAGCAGGGAAATACAGCTTGGAAGTTGTGGGGAATGATGTCATTGTTGACGGTAAATCGGTAGCGGCGGATGGGCTTTTTTATCAATGAGTGTACTTCTGCGTATCTGGGTTTGCGTCGGGACTAAGTGCCAGGTGTCGGTGTACTGTGGTGCCTTCGTAGCTGCTTAATAGTCAGGCGTTTAAAATCAGATTGTTTCTCTCGCCGTTGCTTTTTCTTATTTGCTTAGCTGATTTTTAGCTCACTGTGGATGGCGGAACAAAGAAGGAAAAGAGGAGTGGCAAATTTACTTTGCTTTATTAAGAGCCAATTAAAATGCTGATTTTGATGGTTTTTTTACTGAACGGTCACGCGATTTTTGTGGGGTGAGTATTTTTAAAAAACTTGTTAAATTTAGCTGGTCCAAAATGCTTACAGAGATTTAAAAATCTATTTAGTTTTTTACCTGCATTTGCTTTTGATTTCCTGCATTTCCAAAAGCTCTTTATGTTCTAATTTTCCGACAAGTTTAAGACAAATTTCTGTTATGTTCTTTTTTACTCAGTTTTAAGACAATTTTTTTAATTTAACAGTGAGGTTCACTGAACTTATTTGCAGCAGTTGGAAGTACAGTGGAATTGGGCTGTATAGTGAGGCATTTTGAGTGCATTTATCTATATATATTGTCCTTGTTGGGGTAGAGCTGTATAATATTTGGTTGAAACTTATATACTTCATCATAAATAATCAAAATATTATACGATAAAAAGTGGCAATACTTATTAGCAGTTACTTTTTTTCAAGCAGGAAGATAATGAGTCAAAAGGGTAAAAAAAAGGACAAAACAATTGAAAACTGGAAACGATTACCGAAGAATCCGAAAAACCGGACTTTGTGTTTTGATATTTCGGTGTTGATGCAACCACTGTTAAACTGGTTGTCAGATTTTTAGAAGGAAGTGATACCATAATGATAGACCTACAATCGAGCTTCAAAATGTTAATTCTGCTAAATTGACGAATACAGTAAGTAAAATTTATTAAGCAGCTAACTTTTAACAGTATTTTTTAAAACCATTTTTTCCTAATTTATTTTGGCTATTAAATAATCTATTGAGAGAAGAAGAGGAAGATAAGAGTTTGAAAGAACTATTAAAAATTAGTGTACCGTAAATATGAGGAGGGAGTGGGTGGGATTGAGAGAAGGCATTGAAGGAAGTTGAATTATAACTGAGCTATCGTCATTTTATTGCTGTTACCATTGACATTAGCCATAGAAGTTTTTTAAGAAATATTCTAGTTAACTGTTCAATATCTTTTTTACTCTATTTTTGCGCACTTTTTTCCCGTTTTCTTTTTTTTTGTTTACTTATTATTTTTATTTGTGTTTTAACACATGTTTTTTTATTAAATAAAATCTAATTTTATTTTATTTTATAGTCTTTTCAACGATAGATTGTTTGAGACAGTATAGATAAGGCGTGGGGTTCGATTTGCTGAACAAATTTGTGACTTTATTTTTACTCTGTAAGTGATAAGAAATTTTTAATTTTGGAAATATTTTAATTTTTTAATCGGTTTAAAAGGGTAAAAAGAAGAAGAAGAAAAAATATGGTTTATTGGTGTGATGGTTTATTGAAGAAAATTTATTGCTGTTGGAAGAACTTTGAGAGTGTGACGAAGTAAAAACAAGTGAAAAAAAATTCTGAAACTATTATCAGCGTTAATTGAAAAATCTTTAGTTAAATTACCATAGCGGTTGCTGTGATAAACTGTTACAATTGTGAACGAAATGTGCAGTAGTTTTGTAGTTGTAATTAAAAGTTGACGTTCACTGTAGCAGACTTGTAAAAACGGAATTTTGTCAATGTCTGTTCATCTTTGAAAAATGAAAATTTTTTTTAAAACGAGGTCATAGGTAGTTTTTTTTACAAAATTAATAATAGACAACTGTCTTTATTTTTTTTTTTCTGCATATTTTTGGCACCTTAAAAGTGTCTTTTCACATTGAAGAGCTCAGAAGTAGTGTCATATTCATTTTGGTATTTGTTGCGGCAGTGATATCAAAGATTAGTGTATCATTCACTAACGTAAATAAACGATTACCATATAAGTTTAATCTCTTTTTTTTTTGTATTTGTTTCCTTTTTAAAGTTATCAGTTTGATTAATGTATTTTTAAATTAAAAGTTATTATTTTTGTTTTAGAATTTATAATATTACAACATTTTACAGTTACAGTTATAAATTCACCACTTGGATAATTGTAACTTTTTTTTTTGTTTAGTTGGCAATATTCTGAATAAAATAATAAATTGAAAGTTAAGTTATATTGGTTGAAAATTATTTTTTTATATTTATCTGTTTGAAAAAAAAAAAAAAGCAGAACTGTTATAATAGGGTGTAGAAGGATTTTTTTTTTTTTGCAAATTTTAGCTACTGTGAATATATTGGTGTCTAATCTGTTTTGCTAATTAAGAAACTGGTAACTGGCAAACAAAATTTGTTTAATGAAAAAATGGAGAAAAAAAAAAACCTGATTGATACTGTCATTATTTACAGTTAATCAAACAAAACACTCCAACTTCTTTATTTTCATTATTAATTTCAACAACGGTAACACTATGCGGAAGTTTTGATTTTAGCAAATCTTTAGACGTATAGTTGATTTGAAAAGAGGAAAAGAGAAAGGAACAAGAAGTGGAATGAATCGAGTGCTCTTCTGTTGTAATTAATTTTATAATATTAGTTGCAGTCCTGTTGTTAGAAAATAAACAGAAAATGAAAAAAAAAAAAAGAACGAGGAAAAAAAGACATCTTTTAATTTAAGAAACTCATAATAGCGATCAATTTGTGATTTGAAGCGAATAAAATACAGAGTTTACTTAGGAAAAAAGCAAAAACAACAATAAATGGTGATTTTGAAGAATAAAAAAAAATTTCCTAGAGACTTTAAAAAGATGAGGAAGAAATAAGAAGCAATTGGACAGTAATGTTAAGGTAACCTCAAAGTAATCCTGAAACCAAAATTTTCTATTCTGTACCATCCTTAGTATCGCAGTTGTTGTGGTTCGATCACTCAGTGTCACCGTCGTGAAAACTTCAACGAAGCTATTAAAAAGGAATTTTTCTGCGCTCTGTTTGCTTTCAAAAATTGCAAGAAATTTTTTTATCGTTTGCTGCAAAAGAAAATTAATGAGAAAGAGCGAAGAAAGATAAAATTTATGCTGCTTTAAGACCGTTATTAAATATTCAATCAAATTTTTCATAGATTCTAGTACTGGTTATGCTACAAATATAATTTTTTAACTTCTGAAATGTTTACAATAGATACTTTGTTCTCAATACGAATCTTTATTATGTACAGTCTGATGAATAAAATTTTTTTTATTCTTTTTATTTTATAATTCTCTCGTTTACAGTTATCAATGACTTCGTAATCAATATCCATTATCATCGTTATCAAAGCCATTACCAACAACAGCAACATTGTCATTATCATCATCGCTTGAAGAAAACTATGATTCTGAAAAAATTACGCAGTTACTCTAAACCGATTTGCCTTCTAACACCAATTCTAATCTTTTCTCCACTTCTTTTAAAGTCAAAAGTAAGTTATCAGCTAACCACTGTTGCATAGCGTTGAATTTCAATTGAATTTGTCAGTTTTTTAATGTTTATTTTTATTAGTTTTTTTTTTTCGACTAGGTAGGAAAACAGTTAAACTACCAAATCGGTTTTGTGCAAGTCAAAGGTTTGATTAGTGTGAATATAAAAGTTTTGGAAACGTTAGACGTTTTTGTAACTAAACATTTGGTACTGTAATTGTTGTTCTAGTTTGATAAATTGAAATTACCACATTGTTGAAGACTGCAACTAAAAAAAGCAAAATTATCAATATTATTTTTTTGTTTATTGTATATAAATTTGTTTGCAAGAGAACTTGTAATGCTTTATTTGTTGTATTATATCTGTTATATCAATGTTACTTAAATAATTTGCTATAGTTTGAAAAAAGAGAATTTGTAATAATTTAGCCATACAGATGCCTGTACGGTACCTTAATCATAATTACTTATTGGTTAACGGAGGTGGCACCGCTTCCAGTGACATCTTTACTTCCTGTCGTCCTATTTCCACTGTTAGGCGTCGCTTCAACTCCACAAATCTGTACTGCATACATGAAGGTTAATTTTTCATACTATTTACTTGAAAGAGGACAACAATTTTTTCAGAAGCTAAAATTGTAAAAATTTTTTAAAAAAAGTTTATTAACAATTTTCAATTTTTAAAAACCACTGTACGTTAATCGATAAGTTAAAAAGAAGTGATTTTTTTTGAACAGAGAAGGTTTCAAATTACGAACTCCAAGTAGAGGCTTACCTTTTCCTCTATTAACACAAAAGCTCTCAACTTTACTTTCCTTTAATTGTAGATTGATTTATATCTATCAAATAACTGAATTTTATCAGTAAAACAAATCAATATTTGAATAGTTTTTTCAGCTTATTTTGTAATATGTTACCACTTCTACAACAAATTTTTATTGAGGTCTTCGAGCAAAAAATAATAGTGAAGGTATACAAAAAAGTATATATATCAAGTGTCAATTAGATTATTTGATTTCATTGAAATTTTTGTTAATTCTGATTGATTTGTTCTGCTATCGATCACATTGCTTATACCTTTTAACTTTCGCTCATTTTCTTGGTCACGAACCTTCAATATAGTTCGTTCAAGTGACAGCTTTGGTGCTGTAACGGATAAAAGCATGATTTGATCGCTAAACCATTAGCGGAAAAGCAATTTGGATTTGAAATTGAAAAATTTTATTGAATCTTTTATGGCTACCTTTCTGTTATTAATATAAGTTAGAAAACTTTTTAGCTTTAGGTTTAAGCTACAGGTGGAAAATAAATTGCTTTTGTAGATTAATCTACTTTGCCTATTTTCTTTATTCGACGATTGCTTTTGGTGTCGTTACCTTAGAAATCTTATTCGACTAAGTGCTTATTTCTTGTTGGCTTTTAATAGTTTTTTTGATTGGTTTACCAAAACAGATAATTGGCTTCTGTATTAAACACAGTTTCTTAAAAATGTTTTTGCTGTTAAGCTACTTTTAGGCTGACTAAATGAGAAACTGTAGAACGGCATATAGTATATTTTCTTATACTTTGAAAATTACGCAACAGTTTCTAAAATTTTTTTTGTTCATAGTACTCAAAAACTTTAAATAGAAAACACCTTTTTGGGTCTGTTAAAGAAAAAACATACCTAAAACTAGATAAACTCTCTTTTAAGTATGACAAACTTTTTCTTTTGATGAGGCACGTTTACAAATTGCTTTATTAGCTCTATAAATGAAGAGGTACCGATATCAGAGTTAATACCGCTTATCTTTAAGTTGACCAGAATTAGTAATTAATGTTAGTTATTTACCACCACTGATTGTTACTTTAGACAGACTTCAAGGTCAGACAGTTTTGTTAATTACAAACTGCTTTATGCTGTTATTATTATCCAGCTTTTTATTGTTGTCCAAATTCATATTTTCGCAAAAAGTTGACCAGGAGATAGTTGTTACAGGATACAACTATGTTATGCATAGGAACGTTAGCTTTGGCTCTCGCTGTTGAAGAATCTAATTTGCATAAACGAATAGCGTTGAAATTTTTGAAAGGACTTGCAGGCAGACCAATATTTTTGATGATCGGCTTAATGAGCATAGCTTCATTTATGTTAGTATTTTTACAACCTTAAATGTTTTTTGACAAATAATCTCGATTACTTTGCTCTTATTATATTTTTCTAAAAACTGGCCTACAAATTAAAAATATTATTAGTTGATGACTTTTATCTGAAAAATCGGTTATCAGTGATAACTTGGCAAAAGACTTTATAAATTAGATTTAATAATTTGCATAACTGTGTGGTATTTTTACAAAACATTGACAAGTGATCACTCTGTTTCAGAAGTTGTTGGGTTTCGGATTTGGCATGCACAGCGTTGATGCTGCCAATTGTGATGGTTATCTGCGAAATTCTTTCCAACGAACGTAGCCAAAAACAGTCGGGAAAACAAATTAAATTTGAGGGTTTAGAAGCAGCTGAATCTAAGTAAGACTTTTTTAAACTTTATTTACTAAAAGAAGTTTACCAAGCAGAGAAGTATTTGGTAATTTTAGCAAAAAACAGCAAGAAGGTTGCAAAATTGAACGCGTTTCTTTTGCTACGATAATATAAGAAATGAACTAATTAGTTTATAAGTTTAAAAAATTTGTAAAATGTAACTTTGACAGAAAAAACCTGAAAGCATCAAGATTATGCAGCATTCTGTTAATGATTTTTTGCTGGGAACTGTGATCAGTTTGTATTATTTTTTGTAAAAATCAGTCTTCTCATCGACAAGAATACAGTGATAATTTTAGAAAATTAGACTGGCAACTGACGCCTAAAGAGCGATTGCACTATGACGTAATGAATGCTGAAGATAAGGCGTTGTGTAAAGCGCTTCTTTTAATATCTGTTCATGGCGCTCTTATCGGCGGAATGACAGTTTTAACAGGGACTGGAACCAATCTTATTTTTCGAGAAAAAATTTATGAGTCAGTTAATGTCTGAAATACTCACGTAACATTACTTTCGGTGAAGATCGTAAAGATCTAAAAGATTAAGAAGGATTAAAAGGGTACATCATACTGTACAGTTTTTAAAATCAGTATTGTTGGTGATGTTTGCTGATCAAAATATTGCAAAATTTTTTGCAGAAGAATGGGTGAAAAAAATTCTAAAATAACATACCTTAGTTGGATTGCTTTATCGCTGCCGCCAACAGTTTTTTACATGTTTGCTTCATTATTATCTATTCAGGTCAGTTGACTGTAAAGATTTTTGGTCTTAAGATTTTAAAAAGTAATGAAAGCTTTTTTTTTATTGACTGGTTTAAATTTACCAAATTTGCTGTCCATTTAACAGAAGAAATATGCCTTTTTGCTCTAAATAAAAAGTCTATTCAAAAATATTTTGTTAATTTAAGGTGCAACAATTATGAATCAAAACTGTTAAGTTTTTTTACATCGGCGGCACTTTGTTGCTATGCACAGTGACTCCACGCTAAATTTCAATCACTGTCACTCTGTTAAGCTACACTTATTTATCAGTTAAAATATTAACATCTATTTTTGTGTTGCTTTAAATAACCAAAAATTTTCAAACGCAGATATTTATATTTGGGCCAAAAAATATGTTTCACGTATTTAAAAAACCAACAAAAGAAGATGAGAAGGTATTTCGTAGACTGACTGAAGATGTACAAAAGCAATATAACAGTTTGGGTCCGATGAGGTGAGTGTTTTGTCGAAGTCAATAGAATTGAACCTCTAAAAAAGTTTTGCTCTCAGAAAATTTATATGATTATAAAAACATACAACATTTCACTAGTTTCAGTTTTGCCGAAAAATCTGTCCTGTTTCTATTCCTGTTTACAACAGCATGTTGGGTGACCAGATCACCTGGTTTTATGCCTGGTTGGGCAGAAATTCTATTTGGCAAAAAAGGGTATGTTAGCGTTTATTTAAATAAAAAAAAAATGAGAAGACTTATACCGTACCTCATTATTCACATTTATTTGACAGTAAGTTTTCAGAGAATTACTGACTGATGCTACAGTAGCTGTATTTGTATCTGCACTGTTGTTTGTATGGCCCAAAAATGGTTTATCATTTGAGAAGGTTTCACCAGAAAACAATTTTTCAGGTATAAACCTGAAAAAAGTGGATAACTTAAGTTTGAAAACAAAAGTTGCTAATTTTAGTAAAATTTTAAAACATTTGCAATTTTTGGCTTCAAGATTCTAAAATTAAATTGTTGGTATAGTAAAAAAAAAAACACGTTACAGAGAAGGCAAAATGCTCGAATAATTCAAAAACTTTACTGTCCTGGACAACAATGCAGCATAAATTTGCATGGAATGTTATACTGATAATCGGTGGAGGTTTTGCCATTTCACATGCTATCAAGGTGAAACGTCTATTAGGTTGCTGATAATGTTTTTTTTTTCTCTCCAGAATCTCTTGACTACAGTCACTTGAAGCTGAAAGCCAGTCTTTAACATTTGATAAAATAACTTAAAATGTTTTGTCTTCTTTTTTTTTTTTTTTAATTTACTTTTGCCTGTTTCTGTCAGTTTTTCATTTCTTTCGTTATACTTTTCGTTATTACAACACTTTTACTAGCATTTTCTTCGAAAATTAAGTTTAATTTTTTGAACATTCATAGCTTGCATCTTTGTTTTAGATGTTACGATAAATGCACATAATATTATTTCACTACTGCATGAACACTTTCTGTCCTACAAAAAAAAAGCTATTAAAATTTGACTTATAGTTAAATCGCCAAAATTATGTGTAGAAGTAGGAAAAAATTAAAGAGAACTTCAAAACTGACAGAAAAAACATATTTTCTTCTTATTACTGTATATTTTTTGTAACTTCTTCTATTTACCAAAAAAGAAAAGGAAAAGAAAAGCAAATTTTAGAGACATCAAATATAAAGGTTTATTTTAGCATTACATTTTTTTGCTTACGATTTAATTTTTGTTTCTCTCATTAAACTGTTGACTATTTGAACTGCAGAAGTCTAAAAAATATTTATAGTTATATCAAACTGTATACAGAACAGATTTTGTAGTTGTCAATTTTTGTATATTTTTATTACGTTGAAATTTTGTTGAAGTTGTCTTCAAATGACAGAAACAGTAAAAACCGTTTTAACAGCACTGATAATTTTAAAAATTTTACATGTTTAATAATTATCAGCTTAGGCAAGCTGCTTAGCGAACATTATAACAGATACAATGCAATCAGCGTTTGCAAACTTTTCGCCAATACTGATCCAAATTTTAATTACAACTGTTGCCACCACTATGACCCAATTGCTTAGTAATGTTGCAACAGCAAGTATCTTCATACCGATGGCAATACATTTGGTGAGTTTCTTGAAGAAATTCCATTCCAAATATCCAAAAAAAAAAAATTTTTTTTGTTAAGCTTTCAGCAATACCTCTTCTACTTTTTTCAGTGTCGTTTAACTTTTTGTAGATAAACGAAAAGAAATTTCTTTATAAAAAATTTTTTTTTACTTATAGTTTTGGTACAGTATCGATGTAAAAATATTATGAAATGCTCTACATTATCGAAATTTAAATAAATATCAGCAAACAAACAAAAAGAAAAAAAAACAACTTTTCTCTTATTATTAATATTAACAAAAATTTTTAGGCAGATGCTATAAAAGTTCATCCATTATATCTGTCCCTTCCAACTGCGGTAGCTCCATCATTTGCATTTCTGTTTGTTCCTTCAACTCCTTCAAATGCTCTGATCTTTGATACGGGATTAATTAAATTTTCTGAATTGGTAAACCATTACTAAATTTTTAGTAATTATAACAACAATTTCCAAAAAAAAAAAAAGGTGGAATAGCACTAGAAAATCAGTTTTACTTTTAAGGTTATAAAATCTATTGGAGCTGG
The DNA here is from genome assembly GCA_900576705.1 of Enterobius vermicularis. Taxonomy (NCBI): domain Eukaryota; kingdom Metazoa; phylum Nematoda; class Chromadorea; order Rhabditida; family Oxyuridae; genus Enterobius; species Enterobius vermicularis. The sequence continues at coordinate 10,792 of UXUI01007258.1, read as the reverse complement.
TTTAGTCTGGTGGCCCTATAGTATTTCTTCACTCCAGTGGGAGGGACCTACGAAGAGGAGTGTAATACTTACAGCCAATTAGCATTATGAAGCCACCAGTCTAAACCAGAGCCAAGTCTCTATTTTATTCTTAATTTCTGTTTTGTTTTTCAAATAATATGCAGTTTGTTCCTTCCCTGTAAAAAATATGCTTAAAAACATAAAAAGCTTTTATGGTTTCTTCATTTAGGAAAAAAAAAATTACAAACAAATAATAAAAGGAAAAGAATTTGATTTTATCATTAATTTATAATATCACTAAATCACTGATATTTTATAGGCAACAACTGGTGCTCTGCTATGTGTTTTATGTATTGTAATTGCAACAATTAACATCAACACGTGGGGCTTCTGGTTGTTTGGAATGGATTTAGTGCTTGAAACTGATCATTATTTGAGCACTAACTCAACATGCATAATTTAGTAATGTAGTTGTAACTTTTTATTCATCTTCTTCATTTTTTTTTTTTTGTTTTTGTTCAACTTTATCTGTACTTATTCATGGAGAACTATTGAACACTGTTTTCAGTACAATTCCTTTTTCTGCATCGCTTAAGCCTTATAAAAATGTTAGAAACTATAGCAGGTTAACAAATCTTTTAGTTTTGACGAGTAAAACTATGTTGTGATATTCTGATAACTGAAAATTTCAAAAAAAAAATTTAGACATAATAGCCTCTTAACCAGTTGTTTTTGTACTTTTTCTCTTTTTTTTTCTTCTTTTTTGGTAAGAAATATTACTGTAAGTGCTAAGTTTTTTCTGAAAATTTTCTGATGCAACGACAGTGCAGTGTATACAGTCTATTTGATGCTTAAGAAAGTGGGTATATGTGATGTAAAAATTTTAGTTCAACCTGTACAAATTTAAGTTTTCTTTTGCATTTCTTGAAATATAGTTTTGACTAATTACATTTATCTTTTTGTTCAATTTAATAAGTATTTATAAAAACCATTTAAGTTTGAACGAAAATGGTGATGGAAAGATTGTACAATAATAGTCAGATGTAGATGTGACATTTATCAGCAGATACAGAACAAGCAATTTTGGAATATTCTTTTATCCCATCTGTACAAATTGTTTTTAGATTTTTTCAAATACCGTTTCAACTTAATACAACTTAAATTTGGTAATGACATGAGATTTTGTGCAAAAGTTTATTTTGAATTAAAAGAGATTTGAGCTGCAGTAATCACAGTTTTTTATTATATCAAATTCTATGCAGTAAACTTCTGATTTAGCAGACGAAACGTACCAAATGAAATAAAAGAAGGGGTGAAGAGGTGAGAAGGAAGAAAATCATTGGTTTATTGGAAAATATCAATTTGATAAACGTTTTTTACGGTTTCATTCAGAGCTTATAATAAATCTGTTGTATACATCTTTGCATTCGCATAATATTAGCAGTAATTGAAAAATAAAGTTTTAGATTATACACTGTACAATGTACTTCAACAAACCATATTTCTTAATTTTTAAAACTGTCAACATATTGAAGTTTAGTCTTCCTTGCAGATTAAGTTAAATAAATAGCAGCAACAAGAAAAAATAAGAATTTTTTTTTTTTTTTGCAATCAACTAAACATAATAGTCAAATAGAAAAAGTGACAACTGTACGGTTATGAGCAAAGATCCAAGTTATATGCTAATTTTACTATTTTAGCTGAAAAGAGCAGTTTTTTGATGTTATCAAATTGTGCTAAAACTGCTAAAAACTGTGACCAAATTCAGTTGTTATGTGTAGGCAAAATCTTTAGCCAATTTTTTTTTTCTCCTCTATTTAACCAAATACTATAACCGATGTGAAAGAGCTGTTCAGTTGAAGTCGTTTTTGGTGTCGTTTTTGATAGGAAAATTGGATGTCTATTGAAAGACAACGGGGTGATTGGTTTTGCTGTGGTAAAAAAGTCATTGTTAAGTACCCCGTAGCCAACAGTTGGCTGCTTGGCTGCTCCTCAAATTCAAAGGTTGTTAAAGTTGTTCAATTCAATTTTGCTTTCTTTTCTTTTGTCCAAATTTTTGCAATAGAAAAATCTTCTTTTGTTTTGCACAAAATTTCTGCTAAATCTTTCACATCCAAAATTTATGGCATTACTTTAAAGTGATTATGCATCAGTTTTGTTTCATTTTATTTTGCTTTTATTTCATCATAATTTAAGCAAAAAAAAGAAACGTTATCGCGGTTGATGATTTCAGAGTGGTTGCAGTTGCAGTTTTCTGAGTGTACTGTAATCATTTAAAAAGTAGTTTTGATGAATTTGAAACTTACTTAAGAACATTTAAATTAAAAAATTTTCTGTATTCTTAAAAAAATTTACATATATCAAGCAATATGCAATTGTGTAAAAATTAATCATAGTCGTTGGCATATATTTTTGTAATCAAAACACTATCTGTGACTCTGATAACAGTTCTTAATCTTTTTTTGACAATCGTTGAACTGCTATTTTACTGTAGGGTAAAAAATATACCTTCATGAAAAATTAAAACTGCAGCAGCACTTTTAGATTCACCTACAAATCATTAAATAGTATTTAAGCATTTTTAATAAGTTTTTTAAAGTTTTATCAAGAAAAAAAAATTTTTTTTTTTGAAGCTTTTGGAAGTTGTATAAATAATAGAAAAAAAAAAATACAGTGTCAATATAGAATTTACAGAAAATTCTACTGTTTAGGCGCTGTCTACCAGAACCAACAAATGGTGAAAGACTATGAACTTAAGAAAAGTTTGTCTTTTTTAAATTTGTTAAAAAATTTGATAACTTTTTAACAGCAATACATTTACTATCAGTCAAACGTTGTTTACGATAGAACAGCAAACACATATTTTGCAATTATGTAGAGAGAGAAAAAAAAAAATAAA
>UXUI01007257.1:42724-59621 GCA_900576705.1 Enterobius vermicularis | reverse complement strand
AAAAAAAAAAAAAAAAAAAAAAAAAAAAAAAAAGTTGACATAAAGTTTTTGTAACCCTCAAGTTTGGTTTATTTGATAATTATTGGATTACCCAAAGTCACTTTCACACTACTGACTTGTATTCCAGATACAGTGTAGCTCCAAATTTTTTAAGGGTATTTGTCTTCTAACTTACTTTCAGGTACTCCACTCGAAAAGACTGTAATCAGGTTTTAACAGTCATATCAATTGCATGGAGAGTAACCGAGGAAATAAATTAAGAATCTCATTGTTGTTATTTGTATCTGTATAAATGTTCTTTACTGATTTTACATAAACTTTGAGAATAGATAAGGTTGAACAAAATAAAGTGGTTTCAATAAATTATTTTTTATTGTTTTGCAAACAACTCCCTAAGGCAGCAATTAACAGCACAAAAGTCAGCTATGTGCAGAAGGAACTGACCGTGAAATTTTTAAATGGAAATTGACTAATATCAATCTTGTCAAAGATATAAGATTACCATAGTTATTGTAGCCGTTGACATTCCATTTTAAAATAGCCAAAATAAAGCTGCGAATTAGGGGAATGATTTACTGTCAAAACAGCTCAGTATTTACAAGTGTGGATCTATGAGGACGACTGTATGCGTAGTACTTTTTGAAGGTCAACTTGTGCAGAACTCAGCAGATGCTGGAGCACAGTTTAGCTTTGTTACTTTCTGTGCTATTAGACAAGATAAAAAGGTTAAAGAATAGAGTGCGAAAATAAATCACCAACACTAACCTTTAAACACTGTTTTGTCCATTCTCAGTATAGGCGAAACAAATTTACACAACCAACCACTGGAACTGAAATTATGCGTATTTCCATTGCATGTTATCGTTATTGAGCCTTAGCGGTTTTTTCCCTTTAGAAGGCGAACACTTCCGAGACAATACCATACTGGTAACCATTTCACGTTTATGGAGCTTTAAGGAAGTAGTTTGACCTGCAGTCTCTAAATTTTAACAACCAAACCTTCCAGATAAACCGTTTATGAATGCAATAACGGAATATCACATGTACGACACCGTAAATGACTCCATGAGCTGTACTCGTGAAAAAATTTAGCCGCTGTGAAAAGATGTTATTGTTAAGAACTTTTTTTTTCTGGAATTATTGTAACAGTTGCAGCTGACGACGTTATTTCCGGCGACTTGACCCGGCAGTGCTACTGGCAGACGAACGTTCAGCAGTGTATAATGTAAATATGACTGGAGCCAAATTTACCCATATGTTACCGTTTTAGGATTCACTAGCGCTAATAGTTTTCACCACACCGTTGAAGAATAGGTCCTGAAGCCGAAATACCGTGATTAGTGTTCTGTAGTGATTTGAAGTTGCCAGTGAACTGAAATGTTATATGGATGAAACGTTTTTTGAAATCTCTTTCTTATTAGACGGAAATCATTGTTAAAAACAGCTTATGGCTTCTTTTCGTATAATTAGGATCCTTTGATGCTTTCTCTGTTGCAGGAAATAGCGTGTTTTCTTGATGCTTCGGTTAAATACAGTGTTACGGTGTATTCCAGCGAGCAGCTTTTTACTGTCTGCAGCATCTGTTGCCACTGAACCGATGAAAATTGACAAAGCTGTATGTTTTCTAGACAATTTTGTTTTTTCTCTTAGCAGTTGCTTTTAACCAGTCTTTGATTTTGACGAGTGCAGACAGTTTACTTCCTTATAAGGTATTCATACGTTTAAGGCTCTCAAACAGCTAAGGAGTCGTACTGGCTTCAGCTACGTGAATTGTCGAAAAGCGTTGTTGCAGTTTGGCAGTGATCGGCTGGATGAAGCGGAGAAATGGATGAGAGAAATGGCAGTAAAAGAAGGGTGGGATAAAGCTACAAAGTTAGCTTTTTACCTCCTGAATCTTCCAATATCTTTATAGCTTTTTTGAGGAAAAAAAAAGCATATGCATGTTTTTCGTTCAGCAATTTCAAAGAATGTAACTGTTGAATAACTTTACGTTTTTAGTTGCCGTGTCCAAAAAAATCAATTCCTGGCTCCCACAGCCGTTTATAATTTAACAATCTATGTTTCTTAGGCATCAAATAACGTCGTATTGTTAAGGTTAAAATCGAGGCAAACCAAACAAGGGTTAGTGTCTGCTATATCAGATGGTAATAGAGCAGCATTGGTAGAAGTTTACTGTGAGACAGATTTCGTTGCTCGTGGCGATCCTTTCAAAAGTTTGGTTAGCATTTTCCACTTCTAGATTATCTCTTCCTAAACAAAACCTTCTGCTGTTCGACTCTGTCAGGGAAGCTTTGGTGTGGCAGGTCATCCACCTTGTAGGTCCATCCTTGCTTACACTTTATTGTCACATATCCTATGCCATTTTTCCTAACTTGAGCAACCGCAGAAGGCAACCTGACTTACAAAACATTTCTTTTCTTTCTGGCCAATCACTGTTTCTTTCCCTGCTAAGGGGAAGTGGCAGCTTTAAAACTTTTTTTTTTAAGGTGGAGAAGGTGGCACACGCTGCCATTAAATCTGCAGAAACGTTTGACCCATTGCCGGAAGAAAAAATATCCCTTATTTATAAAGGTTTCGTATTATCTTTGTCAAATTCCTAACACTGTGGTTATCTTAATCTCATTCTTGTGGTTATTGAAGCAATTACCAATTGCCGAGGAAACTTATGTAACTATAGTTTTTCTTTAAACCGCTCAACTGCTTTACAGCAGCGTCTGATCTATTTTTACAGATTTTGACTCGTTGAACCTTGTGGATGGTACTCCAGCTAAAGATGCACTGCGGGGAACAATTAACGAAGTTGGAGAAAATATTGTTGTACCTCCAGTTACCTTGGTCTTGTCGCAACCAGACGTTTCTCTTTGGAGTTATGCCCATCCACCGGGTTAGTTCAAAGCATGAAACCTTATATGGACTACATTTTTACTCGGTCTGATTTTGTGATTACTTGTTTTATTGGAGGAATTATTGGAATGTGAAACCATAGGGCACTATTCTACATGATTGGTTTAATAGTTTAGGGGTCATTGGAAATGTTTACATGGGGACGTTTGCATCTGTAGTGGGTTTGGAAAAGGAACGCGATGACAGTGTTCCTATTGATAAACTAGGCAGACAGCTATGTCAGCAGATAATTGGCATGAGGTTTGCTTCGTCTACCTAAAACAGTTGTATAAATTTACTTGAAATATGCAAGGAGAGGACTATTTCTTTCCGTATGAGATTTCATGAACCTCAGCTGTAATACTTAACTTCCTTGTAGAGCTGAAAAGGTAGGTCTGCCCCCAGAGCCAAATGGCGACAAATCCGACAGTGAAGATAACGAAACAAAAGCTAAATTATCTGAAGACGAGGAAGAGGAAGTCAATGTAACAGTTTTCTTTATTAGATTTTCTCTGCCAAATAAACGAGTGACTCGCATAAAAACTGCTGAAGGTTCCTCAGAATGTATGACAGTATGCTCATTCGGACTTATTTATTTAGGTTACTCATATCGATGAAAAAGAAACTTCCTTGCTCCGACAGTCGTTTATGTTGGACCCTTCACAGACTGTTTTTGATTATATTACTGGACATGGTGTTAAAGTTGTTGACTTCTACAGAGTTGAAGTGGGTGAGAAAGCCAATTCAAAAGCGGCATAAATGGCTTATCGCCTCTGTTTATGCGTCACTGATTTAATATTGCCCTGGGCTTCATAATGCTTTTCTTCTAGACTTCATTAAATACGGTACTTCCCATGAATTACGTTTTTTTGTGAATTCTGTGCTTCCCACAGCCATTAGTGATTAGAGTTCGCTAAAGGAGAAGTTGAAATGCATATTTTCCTTCCCATAAAGAAATTTTTATTGTAGATTTAGAATACGTTTAGCAGATGTATGGTAGTATTTCGTCACTGTTGCTGTCCTGATATGTAAAAAATTAATGGATGAGAGGAAATATCAACCATTCATTATTTCTTTACGCTTTTTTTTTTTGTTGACGTTAGCCGAGAAAGATTCATATTGTTGCTAGAGGATTTTTCAACAATGATTTTTGGTTTTAGGTTTTTAACGAAGGTCTTGTTGTTTTCTGCCATTTGTAACCGTGAGTCAGGCTTTTGTGGTGATAATAAATAATGTTTTTATACATCAGAAAATTCCTTCCTAAAAACTGGTACTATTCACTATAAAATTTACACAATATTTCTGATATAATTCAGTCTACATGTCAGCATAGTGTTCGATTATAATACTAAATAAAAATTAATTCAGCTATAAAAGCGATATTAACAGGTTCTAAGATTCAGATTTGTATCGTCTCTTAAACAAATATTTTAATCAACATTAAACTGCAAATGGGATGGAAGATTAGAGGAGCTGCTTTAACCAGTAATCTGATGAGACCAATTTCCATGATGAAGACTCGGTGAAATTAGCTCAAAGAAGAAATGGATCACAATAGCCGAACAATGCCACAGTTGCCGGTAAACGGCCATCTTTCCAGTTGGCCGATGACAATTTCCTGTGGCTATAGCGACATATTTTTCCTCGGTGTCATTACTGCGGTGGTCCTAAGACGAAATTGCGTCCTGCCAACATGCTATTTGGCACTTACTCAATTGCTGTATACGGCTTAGAAGTGGACTTACAGATGGCTTGATTCTCGACAGCGTAGGATCCATTTATTGTGCCGCTTAGTCTCTGTCATAGTTTCGCTGTCTTTAATGACTAAATTTTGAACGGAGAGGTTACGGGTGAAGGAATTGTTTTGGAAGAAGAGTAGGGTTGCTTTTTTTCTGCTACTTCACGTGCATTAAAACAAAAATATATTTTTTTGTTTTATATTTGAGAATGGAATTACCATGTCTTGGACAAAAGGTTTAATTTTGAAATACTTCTTTGCTACATTTTCTTTCTTGTCATTATATTGTGCTGATATATATTAGAGCTACGAATTGTTTTACTTTATTTCCTATACTCTATTTGATTCGTAGCTGGTTGGTGAGCGTGCCTGCATTAGTTAGTGTTTACACCAAGCAGGAAAATCCTGAGGTAAGGAGGAGGAGGCTTAGGAAGATATCTGTGAACAGAAATGAAGAAAGTGAATTAAAATATAGAAACGAAAAGTTCATATTTTCTGACAGCACTGTTACCAAAAATTTAATTTAGTGTTTGCAAGAACTTAATCAAAAGGCTGGAGAGAATGATCCGACATTTTGTTCAAATTCTTCTGTGTGTCTCTTTTTTGTCCAATAGTTTTTAATTTTTTTGAGGCAAGGAAAAGACTTTTTGCTGATCTGAAGTTTTGTACGGCGCAGCAGGTGACTGAAGAGGGTGCGCATTTACGAACTGCAAAAGTTTATCTATGGAATTCCTTATATTTTTTGCTTTTAAGGGTGAAGTATTTCTTATAAAAAAAAGTAAAAATTTTCAATAAGTCTACACAATACTTGCTATTTATTTATTTATTTATTTATTTTTTCGATAACATTTGCATTAGCGTTTTTCAATCTCCACTTTTGTGGTCATTTTCTGAGCGTACAGTATGTTTTTGGTTTTGATTTCATTTTTTTTTGAAACTTATTTAGGTGCCTTCTGATAAAGTTGTGTCACATATGACACTGTGAGAGTAAATCTGCAGTTTGCGACTTAAATCTCCTTTGAAATGATTTCGGAAAACGGGTATTCTTCTGAAGAAGACGAAGGCGTTTCATCTGTTTTGAAAAGATGCCTTTTGGAGGGACGTATCGATGTTTTACGCTCAATTCTGGCAAAACTCTGTAGGCGCTCATTTTTTCTCTGGCTTTATTTTACAAGTTTCTGACTGCAACTCAGTAACGCTCGTTTATGAGTCATAATGAATCTTTTATTTTTTTTAATTACTGGGGAAAGTATTTTTTCAAAATGCTATTCTTTTATTTTTTAAAGTGAGTGCCGCCTTTTTTATATTTGTGGCTTTAAATTTGTACAGTTTTAGCGTCAAAACCAGATTTTCGGGAACAAACTGACGTGCTTTGTTGTGAGGAAGGAACATTACTGCACCTGGCTGTGTCTTTGGGTCAATTTTTACGTTTTTGGAGCATGTTTTATTTATTCATTCAGGGTTATATGAATGGGAAATTTTTTTTAAAATGAAATAAACCATAGAATACATTAATTTTTCTTTGATTTCGAATTGTAATTATTATTGTCGTATTTTATAAAAATCATATTTGCGAAGGTTTTTTACTGTATGCTTCGTATGATACTGTGGAAAAATTTTTCAGAATCTCTGGATGGCGTTCGAACACTGTTGTCATCAGGAGTCAGTCCGTGTATACAAGATGAGCAGAATAGAACAGCTTTTCAAATTGCCTCTTCTGAGCAAATAAAAGCAGCTTTTGTTCAAGAATTTTTGCAGGCTACCGCACAATCGAAGTTTGTTTTCAAATTTCATCAAACGTCAAATGATAATTCGGAAACCTTTTGGTTATTTCTACTTTGAAGCATATTCAAAACTCTAGAAGTTCTATTATTCTCATTCGTTTGTTCTCAGTAAATTTTTTTAAATTGTGGTTTACCTTTATTTTTTGCAATCTTTCTTTTTTTCCTTGTATATTTAGTCTTTCCTTTCATCTTTTTCCTGAAATTGCCAATTTTTTCTTATAAACTACAGTTTTTTGTACATGCTTTTGTTATTTTTCAGCTTGGGGAGAGTTTGTCAAATGATATCATGCGGAGTTCCTGTTGATTCAATTGACGCAGCAGAAACGAGAAACACCGCCTTACATTGGGCCGCTTCTTTTGGCACGGAGGAGGTTGTTAGGTAACTTTTATTCAATATTTCAGTCTTCGTAAGTCTATCGTGGATGAGCTTGTAAATTCTACTCATGTCCACGCAAGTTATTTATCATAATTGTTATTAACCTTGCTTAATGCAAGATCTTTAAAAGTAAGAAGAAAAAAGAAGGTTAAAGGGTTTTTGCACATCATTTTTACAGGGTTTAAATTATTTTAATTGCTACGACCACAGAAGATGAGCAAAATATAGATTTTAAGTTGTTGTAAAAGAAGAATTTTGGGGCTCAGTCGTACAAGCGGGCTCAAGAAATTCATTCTCTTCTATTAAGAACTGATCTCTGTTTACGTTATCAATGAATTTTGCTAGTTTCTTTAGTTATTTAAATTTTTTAGTATGCTTTGCGAGAATGGCGCATCTGTTAATGCTCTAAATGCAAAAGGCGAAACTCCACTGCACGATGCTGTCCGGAGAAATCACGACGGAGTTGTTCGCAATCTTCTGCTTCACGGAGCTGATCCTAGCATTAAGGACGCTAATGGTGTAGACTGTTTCCAGTTGGCTACGAAAATGGGATCGGCAGTTCTACATACTTTGAGCATGAGCACGTTAGTTGATTCCTGTTGCAAACAACTTTCATATGGTTGCTGATATGGTAAACTTTTTCTACTTACAGTCTTTAGTTTTGATGTAGTTAAATAGGTTGAAGGTATTCAAGACGGTTTTTTTCTGATAGTTCTCTAGAGAAGAACATTTGCCTTGTCTTTTCAAGGGTTACGAATCGCGTCCGTAGGTCAACGTCTGTAGACTCTGATTTGGATCGTGTTTCGGTCATATCCACCGATACTGCAATATTTACCGACCGTACTGCAATATTTTCTACTGGCCGTATTGAATCATGGGTTGACCTGCTTTGGCCTCAACCAAAGTTTGTTAAGATTGACAGCAGGTGCTTTTGTGTTTTTTCTTTTTTTTTTTTTCGGAGCCTGATTGGACAAAGCTTTTTATATTTTTCTATTTTTTTTCAGTAATCGTACAATTCCATTTCCAAAGGACAATCGCCTGAAAGTCTATTTTGATGGTGCAAGTGCAGGTGAACCGCGTTTGCTAATGCAGGCAATTCAAGTGTCTGCACCTCTTTTGGCAACTATAGGACTTGAACTTGAATACAGAGGACACAAAGTTTTTAGAATTTATATTTTCTTTTATTAATATTTTATTTTACATCTACATGTTTTTTTACCAGATTACTTCTGATTTTTAAGTTGTTAAGAGTAAGAACGCTCTTGGAGTAACACATCCTTTTTTTTGCTTTTAGATTTCTGAAAATTCTGCGTTGGATGGAAGAATTACTTGCGGCGTTTTTGACATTGGAGGGCATCGGGACGCGTACACACTTTCTGTAGCGGAAAATGGAGTAGAACTCATTGCAGGGGATTATTCAGGGATACGCTACGGTTTTTGCACTTTTATTCAAATCCTGCGGATCCATCGTAATGTTAATACGGTAAGAAATTCCAGTACTAATTTCGTTTTTTTGGAACTGGGGTTTTATTATGGCTTTCTGTTTAGTCACATATTAATTTATTCTTTTTTAAAGCACGAAAAGTTGGGCATGTACAATACTGTGCATCCAGAAACTCCTTCGCAAGATATCGAATCGGTTGTGGCAGTACCAGGCAATTGTATCTCCCTTATTTATGCTATCTTTCAATATCTTCGAATTTCCTACAAACTTCTTTAAGGTGTTATTCCTTACATCACTATTCGAGACACGCCCGACATGAGTATTCGTGCAGTTTTCCAAGACTTTAGTGGATGCAGAATTTTAAACACGGAAACGGTACATTGATTTTCAAAAAATTAGCTTACTGAAAGTTTCTTCTTTACTGTTTCCAAGGCTAGTTATAGGTATTGGAGTTGGCTCGCCGGATTGGATTTTGCAAAGCAAATGCGCTTTTTGTGAATTTTGAAGTTCGTACTACTGACAGATATCATCTGCCTTTTACAAACCGCGATTTATTTCACATGACCCAAGTTTGTGAAGAACTTTTTGTGAAGGTATTTACTTATTTTTTACAACGTTAAATATCACATAATTGAATTATGAATCGTTGTAAAAGATTAACAAGCTATTTCTACTGAGATTTTTTCACTTATTATAGCTGGTTCCTTCTTTGGACCTGCAATCCAATTACATTGAACCTGATAATCTGCGACTTATTATTGAGCATTTTTTGGACGACTTTCCTCTATCAAAAGTGGCCCATTTTGGTCCTAATATAGCTTCAATTTTGATTATTAACAGAAGGATTCTTGATGGGATTCAAAGGAGAGTGCCAAAAATTTTTTTATCAATTGAAGTTACTGAAAGGAACGTCTCTTTGGTCAGTTTGTCCTATATTTCTTCCATATTTGCTTTCCACAAAGGGTGTTAATGATAGAAATGAGGCTTTTCTTTTTGCAGTTTCTATTCTAGTTACAAATTACTGACTTCTACTGCATCTCTGGTGTTAAGTGCATGCTCTGCCTTCCTTGTATTCATACTTTAGTGACTTTTGATCCAAGAGGATCTACAAATAGAAGTAAATTTAATTTTGATGCTATTTTATCTGGCAACAAATTTGTTATGTGATTTGCAGATTAATCAGCTTCCTGCATATGTGACTTTGTGTGTGGAAGGTAGATACCCGTTTGGTGCTGAAAATTTGCTCTCCGCCAGACTCAATGTTGTTTTAAAATTCACCACCAGTGAGCCTGGGTATTTGTGTTCAGATCCGGAAACCATTGCAAAGAAAGCTGTGCTAACTGCGAAACTTGGAGCCAAGTTTCCTGTTTTAGGTTTTGTTGTGACGCTTTCTTTTACTTTTTACATCTAACATATGAGGTTTTATAACCTAGACGTATCGAACACCGTGATAACTTCAGTAAATTTGTTTTAAGGCGCAATGATTTGCGATCTCTCAACTGGATGTGAAATAATTCCTACCTCATTATCGTTTGTTTCGGAGGTCGCAGAGGTGGGAGTTTCTTGGAATAATGCGACTGATATGAGGAAATTCTGCTTTCTGTTACCAAAACTGACTGCAGAACACATTTTGCTAAACGGGTCACTTTCATTTTATTCTTTATTTCGTTTATGTTTGTTTCTTATTTTAATTTTTTATTTGGGATTTTGTTTTTTTGTTGCATTACGAAGTACAGTTGCTTTAAAGCACCATTTTTTGAAATATGTAGAATTACATTTCTTTTTTAATTTTTCTTGAAGTTTTATTCTTTTTTTAGCGAAGATCTCTAGAAATAATAAATCTTACGGCGCCAGTGTCATTTAAATCGTTCATTTTGGGGAATTCCACATCTATTTATTTTTAGAAATATGGAAAGTCTTTTCAAACAGGCTACTTTACTTGGTCGTATTGAACACGAGATCACAAGATACTGTTACGGTTTGAACAAACCAAGTGTGAACGGTACTACTTTGATTAAAAATTTTAAACATAGCAAATTAGAGGAATGATTTTGTCCTAGTATTCTTCAGGGATTGATGATGTTTTGAAGTCTTCGATGCCAAAGAAGAATCCTATTTCAGTTTTCGTTGAGATGATATTAAATCCAGATAATATGATGTTGGAACGTCTGACTCCTGTTATATTTAAGGTCAGCGAGTGCGGAGAGTAAAGAAAGAGCTTATAAATTTTTTTGTTGTTTACAAGATCTCTATAGAATTTCAATCCTGCAGAAAGCCAGAAATGAGCTACGACGATGCTTGAGGTCATTAGAAGAAACAAGAAAGCAGCTACCTTATAATTATGAATTAGCACTTGTTCTAGCAGAGATTCAAGTTGTAACAGAATTAATGATGCTTTCCAGCAGGTACAGATTGTCATTGAACTTTCAGATTATTCGTTTCTGTAAATATTGTATTTCCGACATGAGAAAGATTTTTCTATTTTCTTATTTTTTTAGGTTGGGACAGTTGTTGTGCACTCATGGGACTAATCCAGCGCTTAATAAGAGAGATGGATATATAGCGTCCTCTACAGGCGCTGAGCGGAGAGATTCTAAAACAGGTCCTTTAATTGGGTACAATGTTGTTAATGTAGGAGTTGCTAATTTACCTTTGGCAATGCGGACTGATCTAGCGAACAGGCAAGTTTATTTCGTTTATGAAATGAAATTTCTTACTTTGGTCATGTAAAAAGTTTCTGTCGTTTGTAGACTTTTAGAGGCCTGAAACATAGGAAAGTTAATCAAAGCCTTGTATAAGAGAAGCCAATGAATCTTCTTCACTTTCAGCTGTATTGTATCTTCGTTTAATATATGTTCTTTAGTTTATTGGATATACGTACTAAATTCCAACATACTTGGTTATCTCGAAATATTGCAAGCACGTTGCCCAACGCGTTGAAAATCTTTGATAACCTGTTTCGCGTGTTGCTTCCGCCAAATATGGAGGACTACAGTCGGAATCTATTATAAGTTTTAAAATTCGCCGCAGAAATTTTTGTCTTTTTCTTTTACATTTCATTCCGTCAGTTTCGGTCTCTGTAAAAGATAATTGATCTGTTACACAAAATTACTAGTTTCTACGCAGTATTCTTTGGATAAGTTTCTTCATGTTTTCTCTATTGTTGTACACTTGCTGCTTTACTCTGCTTCCTAGTCTAATACGATTTAAATGTAAATTTAAATGTGCAATGTACCGTGCCTTTCAATTTTTATCTGTGATAAAGTGTAAAGCATATTAAATAGATTATTTATTTTTGGCTATCAGGGGATTTGTTAAGTTTTTTAGATTTCGAACTTGCTTAGGTGTTTCAATATCTTGAGTTACCAGCCACATTTAGAAAATGGTTTGGTTACATCAGGAAAGCTAATGCTTTTATTGTGTTCCTGTTTTTTTTCTTGATGACTGCATTATTTTAAAATAAATCACGGGATGGTTTAAGCTGCTGCTTTAAGCGTTATTTAGGACCTCTTGTAGGACGTAACACTGTGGATTTCGCATTGTTTTGCTTCTTATGAAAAAAGAGTGCTTGTGTACAAGAATATTCTTGGTTGTTTGGTTAAAACCGTGTTAAGAGCAGCATCCGACTCCTGTTACTCATATTCTTCGTAATTATTATTAGCAAAAAAAGCATTTTAGATTATCCTCAGCTTGTAATTCCTCTTCGTTTTTTTTTATATTTGGTCTGATTAATTCTTTGCTATTACAGATACCTTTTGTGATATTGTTTTGCCTTAATTTTTCTTTTTTTTGCTTTTAATAATATTGACATTCCCAGCAACCGGTTCTTGTTAATACTGTTTTTTCTTGGATTTATTGAGAGGTTTTGGCATTTCGTCAATAAAAATGGTGATCTGGTGCATTTTTTAAAAGCACTTATCAGGTTTGTTTCGTCTTCTATTTACTTGCCAAGTTGTCAATTTTGATGTTTTTTTTAATCGGGTTGTGGAACTTTTGCAGAAGTAACAGCTGTTTGTTATTTCTCAGCTTCTAAGTCTTATTATGGTTATTTTGGGTGAATAGTGCATTTTTGCGCTTTGCAATACGGTTTTTGGATCTGTTTCTTTAGTTGAAGATGTCAACGTTTGCTGTGCTGAAGGAGGAGCTGGATGCTTCAATCAAGGGCGTTAATAGGTACAATCCAAACAATATTGAAATACTAGAAAAATGTATCAACGCTATGGTGCATGAGAATCAGTACGACAAAGATATACTGTTTACGACGCTAAAACTGTACCAGCTGAATCAAGACAAGTGAGGGCTGAACTATCTGTAATTATTTGTCACTGTTGAGCACCATTAACTTTGTTTTTTTAATGTTTTTTGGTGTAGAACGGAGGAAGGAGTTGATTTGTGTAGGAGTAACTGAGCTGTCGGAATGAAAAGAATTTCATTTAATTTCTCATTTAGAATTGCCAGATTAACCTAGTTTACCGAATAGTTTTAGCTGCTTTGGACAACTCTTCAGTTTCAGTTTTAAGAAATTATTGGAATTGTTGTTCATTTATTTGTTTTTAGTCTTTCTTTATTTCTTTTCAATAATTTTAGTTTTCTTGTCAGGATGTTAGAGTAGTGCGTCTTGTTACAAATAAGTTTAACCTAGCTTAATTATTTCACTTTAATCCTTTTTGAAAGTGTTTTGAGCAATGGTTCATTGTTTTCGGTGCCATACTTCTTGTTTGTAATTTATAGAGTTTTGCATCTTTATGTTCCTTTTAGGAATATTTTAGGTTCAATGAAGCGGTAGTCAAACAAATTTTATTAAAAACTATGATGATGGCACCACGAAGTGACTTTGCATTGGCTAAATATCTTATCGATGCGAGTCACGTCAATCTATCTGTGAGTTTTGTAAACGATGATTGGATTCGTACAGTTTTACGCCACTATGATAACATTAATTTTTTAGGAGTTGAAACGGGTTTTCGATATTGGAGCACTTTTAGAGTCTTGTAATTTTGCCGTCTTTTGGAAACTTATGCGTGGCGAATATGATCCTTCTGACAGTCTTGATGAACCGTTTCGCAATCCTTCTGAAATTCCTAAGATAGTTAAAGCAATTCCCGGATTTGAAGAGAGCGTACGAGACTGTATGTCATTTTCTCATGTACTTTTGCATATTTTTAATCTACCTCTCTTTGTTTCATCTTGCTTGTCTAAATTTTTTCTTGATAAAACTGGAGTCTCAGTTTGTGATTCTCTTATTTGTTCAAAATAAACCGAGTTTCAGATGCCTGTCAGGTCATACACGTTACTTTTCAAAATATTGAAAGATCTTTGTTGACTAGGCTACTTGGTGGTATCTCAGGTAAAAATATTTTGCTCAACAACGTAAAAACAGTTTTAACTAATTGGTCGTTGAAATTTTTTTCGACTCTTCTAAGGTGTAGCCTTGCTTCTAGACAAGCAGGTAAACGAATACGTACGGCGTTATGGTTGGACTCCCAAAGAAAACGGTGAAGTATTTTTTGTGCAAAATCACGAGGCAACGATCAAAAGCAGGAACATCGAGGAGCGGCTTCATTTTGAAAGTTGGAGAAATTTGTTAATTTTCATAGGATACTTATTTTACAGTAACGTGGTTTTGACTTTGCTTTTTTATTGAACATACTAATTAAAAAAGGGCAATAAAAAGTGAGTTTCAGATTGCAAAGAATTTCTGCGAAGTTTATGAATATCATTTCTGCATTCTGAGGGACCGGACTTTATTATGGGATTGGATTGTTCTATATGCTCTCTGAGTTACCGTTTTGCCATCTGTTCCATTGTTACTATGATCTGCAGTTGCGTGCTGATCGTTTTTGTAATTAAAATAAGATAACCCTTTTAATTAAAAGTTGCTTTTACTTTGTTAATTTTTAAAGGATTTTTTTGGGGTGGCTTTAGGGTTATTTAAAAAATTTTTGTGAATATTTGGTAGAGGTCGTTACTCAGCGAGGGTGCAAAATTAATGTTGCGTTTGTGGTCTCATTTCTTTCATTCTGTATCAAATCTTAGATATGATAACTCTTTCTACTTTTACTGCTTTTTTTGGTTGAAAACTGGAAATCGCCTTTCAAAATTTTTCAAAATTTAGAAGTTGGTTGTTATTCTTTTTGACATTTTGCGGGAACTGTATGTTTATTGTTATTGTTTTCTTATTTGAATTTCGTGCGGTAGCAGTGCCAATAAAGAAATTCAGGTAATCGACATGACGCTTAAGAGAGAAGTAATCAACCGAAGTGTTCTCCATGGTAGTGAGGGAAGTAGTTTTGTAATAGGACGCACTTTTGTTTTTGACATCTTTGAGAAACTTCTTATCACTGTTTTTCTGAAGTTTGCTTTTGAGCGCAGAACTGCTCCTTACTTCAAAATTTCTATTCAGAAGAATCTTTATTAACACTAAGTTTTAAATTAACTGGTTGTGTTAGTTTGCTGAGGTTGTCTTAGCAGTCAGAATTTGCCGTCGACCGGAGCTAATTCAGAAAATCTGGAAGTTTAATGTAAGTGGATTTTGCAGGTAGGAGATGAGCACACGTGACGTTTAAAAGAAACAAAATCTAGAGTTTAGCGCTAATTACTGTTGCAGAGTAGAATTAGCGTTAATGGTGACGCGGACTGTGCTTCGGTCGGATTACAGTTTGCCGAGATGTTTTAGAGCGGATTTCTTTTTTTACATTTTGAAGGGGGATTTGAAAAGTTTTTTAAATTTGATAAAAACTTTTGGCGTTTTTCGATATGGTTTGGTTTTCAAAAGTTGGTGATCGCTAAATTGCACAAAGCGGAATTTCCTTTTTGCGTTGCACGAGCTGAAGATGTGTTGAATTAAAAAAAAAAATTTATTAGAATATTTCAAAAGGGATGAAGAACAGCTGAGAAGCTGTGGGACAGAGTCACGGACTTTGGAAAAAAAATGGATAAAGCTCCTTTACAGACTTAAGAAACGGATGTTTTATTCAGAAGAGTTGTAGTAGTTAAAAAAGACAATGTGACTGAATTAAAAAACCTAAGCTGAAGCACTGTGGTCAAATTTTAAAGTGCTCTGATAGGTACTAGTTTCAGCAAGCTTTATTATTGACTTCTCAATTTACGGATGTTAACGATTTCTGAAAAACTTTTTATTACTTTGTCAACATTAAAACTGTCGTAGATGTCTGCAGAAATTTAACTTTCAGTCGATAGTGCCAAATCAAAAATTTCGGGATTTATTTTTTGGAAATAATTCCAAACAGCTTTTTAGAAATCATGTGTTTTGCTTTGATTTAAGCAGTAATGATTACTTTTGCCTATAAGGTCCATAAAGTTTTAATAACACTTTTCACTGATCTTGTTTACTACGGTTTATTCGATGGACAATTGGTGTCTGAAAAAAAAAGCATGTGCCACGTTAAGCATGTGCTACCGTTCCTCCTACTTGTTCAATATTATCCTGCAAAGCTGTTTGAGCACTGTTACGATAACTTCTGAAACTGCGCTAACTTGTCAATTCCTATCAAGAAAAATTGGTACGCAAACAGTACAATCGGATGATTTTTGAATAAAATCTTTGGGTAGTTGATTCGAACAGATGAGCATTTGGTCGAAGATGGAAGTATGAAAAATTTTCCCATCAATCTAAATCGCAATTATAAGCTAAATTTTCAGTACTAATAGTAATGGCTATTTGGGATTAATAGCTTGTTTTTTTTTTTGATCAGTAGGTTTTTTTTTGTTGATTTTTTTTTACTTCAGTGATGTGGAAGTTTTTAAAGATAAAAACTGACTGCTCTTTGTCGCTTGGCAATTTAGTGTTACACTTTGATCATGTTTGATTATTATTATTTCGTTTATAACCTACATCGTTCTATAACTCTTTTTTCAGGGGGCTTCTGCAATTCGGTGTAGGAGGAGTAGGAAAAGAAATTGAAAGAAAATGTAAAAATCATAATACTTTTTCAATGAAAAAAAAATTATAAGAATAATCAAATTGCCTTTTTCTTGAGATATGTGTGGAAACAAGTCGGGACACTTTTTTTTTCGCGTTTTTTAATAAGATTGTTTTGTTAGTAACAGTTATATGTTAGGCATAAAAATTTGTTTCTTCTGTTTGATCATCGTCATTCTATGGTACCCGAAGAAAGTGTAGTGCTGAAGGAAAAAAAATTTTCTTCTTTTTTGCTTGTTGATCTTTAAAAATAGATAAACTGGCTTAAATGTGGTATATTCCAAATGATTTGTAGTGATCTTGAGGAGTTTTTAAATAAAATTTATTTTTTGATCTATCTCTTACTAAACTTCTTCTTCTTCTTCTTCTTCTGCTTTTTGCACTGTTGCATTAGTAGTAGCAACTGAATTAGTTGAATATTGCCGTTGTTGTTGCTGCTATCCAATAATCTTTTGGTGGTTCTGTAACCCGAAGGTATTAATCAGTATCAGTGTTTCAGCTATTTTTGCACTTTTGATTGATGTTATTTTTTGGTGCTTCTTTTTTCTATTTTTTATTTGAAAAATTTTTTATGACAACTATATTTAGTGTTCAATTAAGTCAAGAAAAGCAAAAAATTATTCTTTATACTGTCTTCAATCCGCGTAAAAATTTAGTGTTATAATTTATCTTAAGTCCTCGTCTTTTTTCTTCATTGTTTTTGTTGAATTTTAAATTGTTTTAAATCATT